>PVHP010026080.1:0-24918 GCA_004024765.1 Zapus hudsonius
CAATAGAGACTGATCTGCAAAGGCCAAACTATTAACCATCTAACATATGTTTACTCTCTGGCACAGAACATAGCGTGTAGTCATTGAATATAAAACTTATTTGAATAAATGTGAGGTTATTTATTCCATGTTGATTTTATGTATATGAATGTGTGTGGCGTACATGCATGTGCACATGCATACATGTGTGTGTAGGTGTGAATTTAGAGGCCAGCGGTTGGTTGACATCAGGTGTCTTCGTTGATCATGGTCTACTTTATTTACTGATGCAAGTCCTCTCATTTGAACCCTGGACTATTCAATGCAAGTAGTCTTGCTAGCCAGCATGTCCTAAGGATCCCTGTCTCTGCCATTGCACTGGGATTTCACACAGGTCGGCATATCATCCAGTATCTATGTGGGCTCTGAGGATCCATACTCTTCTGCTCATTCTTCTGCAGGAAGCACCGTGTCCACTGAATCATCTCTCTAGGTTTCTGTTTATGAATTTTAAACTAGAAAATGAACATGAAACTGTCTTAACCCACACATGTTTGTTACATATTGATTTTAATCTAAAATATGAACAGGTTATGTTACAAATGTTTCATGGCTACACATTTTAATATTAGTTGAAATGTTAAATCCCATAGGATCCTATTTTATACTATACCTACAACTGACAAATTTTGATTGTTCTTGAATTCATTACTAAATCATATTTTGCAAAGTTGTTCTATTGTATTTATAATATTGACTTCATTTCCTGGCCTGAATATTTAATAAGTTTGACACCTAGTTAGAAATGTCACTGCTGACTGAGTGTACATGAGAAATGTATGCTGTGCTGTTTTCTTTGACATTTGAACCAAAAATTGTCAATGTGATTTATTTTGTAACTAAAATGCCAACATAAATTAATGTTTACTTCATTCATGAGCAATCAAGACACTCCATCCTAGGAGGTGCATAAATCAAATAAATTCATATTTCTAAATTATATTGCAGTTGATTAGGTGATTTTTAAAATCTCAAATAATCAAGAATTGCTTAAGAAAAACAACTAATATTCCAAAGCAAGTTATAATGTTGGTTAGTAATTACAGAAATCTGAGCTGCCAAAATTCTCACCAGCACACATAGATCATAATTCAACTATCAATTCCCACTATAATGAAAAGACTAAACTGATTTTCATAATGTCTACTATTGGCATGCCTCTGGATTGTTTGAAAATTATCTGTTTTGATATTTTCCTTTTGGAGTTTATTACTTAAAACAGCTTATTTCTCACAACATATCTTCAAGCAAGTGGCTTTAACCACTGAGTCACCTTCCGAAACATATTTGAAGCTCCTAGACTTGACATGATGAACTTTTATAATATTTTTTTGAATCCCAGATAGTGTAGGGAAACATGGAATTTCTGAAAATTTTCCAAGGTTTGTTAGAGTGTCTGAGATACCCACAGTAAACTCAGTGTTTAAAAATTCTCTTTAGATGATCCATCCATTTCTATGCTCATCTGTCTGTTAAAATATTTAATAAAAAGCTCTTAAATTTCAGACTTAACATGTATGATCAACATCTCTCAAGACTGGTTCCTCCCATTTCCTTTGCTTTCTGAGGACAATTCACATGTAATTCTGTTATTTGTTTTCCCATATATTAGGAGTATCCACATGGCTTCTGTCAATGCATTTCTTGCATTTGATCTTGGAAATTTGATTTGAAATACATACAGGGAAGATTGGCTTGGCATATTATATTTCCTAGATATTTAGTTAGGAGCCTGATATTAATATAAGGAAATTTTCAGTCAGTATGCCGTCAAATATTCCCCCCCTCTCCTTTTACCTTCCCACCTTTCTTTCTTTCCTTCTATATATCCAATTGTCGTGACTATAAACAACTATCAAGTTTGCAGATGCCAATTATCCTGCTTCTCTTCTGATGGAGATATGGCCTTCTTAAGTCTTACGAATTATAGATGGGCTCATACATTTGCATATTTGGTTTTGAGAATATATCACTTCAGCATGTGCAATTAAGAAATCTGCATTTGTTGTAGTCAGCCACATGCTGCTGAGATGAATCTTCAAACCAGGAATAATTTGGGGGAGGAAAGAATTTATTGAAATTACAGATTGATGGGAAGTTCCATAGTGGTGAAAGAGACTGGCCCTCTTTCATAGGTCCGAGTAGAGAGAAAAACCCATCACCTACATTACACACACAGAACAGGGAACAGGCAGGAGAGCCAAAGATAATTTCTTCCCCTTTATATAGCCGTAGGGTGGGTCTTGAAACCCTATCCCATACTTAATGGCTTCCTGAGTCTCTGGAAATTCCTTCCTGCATGGCCCACACAGGAAAGGATGTTTACTTCCAGCCTCTTTGAGCTTCTTTATATCTTGCCCGTTGCTGAGAGGTTGCCTTCTGTAAACATCCTCAGAGACCCACCCAAGATAATTAAAAAGATCCAAGTTGACAACAAAACCTAACCATCACAGTATGTAAAAGAGATCTGGTTAACTAAGAAAATACACTTGTTACATCTACAGGCTCTCACTACTAAAGATGTTCTTCTCTTCTCTGGAATGTCTGAAGGAGAGGATTTTTATTACTAAAACCCTTTCATTGTCTTAGTTTTCCTATTGTTAAAGTAAAATGCTAAAAAAATAATTTAATATTCATTTTATTTCTGGGACCACCCATATATATTAAAAGTAACCAATTTACCACCCTCTCTATTTTATCACTGTTATGAAAAAAAGTGAGTAATTATTATTGTCTTCCCAAAGTTCTTATATGGTTTGCCTTAGGAAATGGTTCTCCTCTAACTTTTAGATTTTGGGTTGACTTTACATTTGCTAGCCTAGATCTAAAAACAAGAGAGGAATTATGTATTATCATGTTGGATATCTACTTCCAACACTTCTGATATAAAATGTATGAGCTTTTTGCCCCATGGCAAAGTATTCCCTGACTTTCCAGATAGCAGCTGTGTATATTATAATTCAATATAACCCAATCTTACTGCTCAGAATTCTTGCGAGTTCTATAATAAGGAGCTGAGTATATTGAGTCTAACCTTAAATGCACATTGCAAAAACGGAGCACCCATAAGTCCTACTTGACTAGAAGTTCATAGCATGACAATTTTCTAGAATTGTTCTCAATACTGAGGGAAATGCATACTTAGTATTACTGTTTCTTATAAAGCATATCATGAGTAATCCAAATAGGAAATCCAGCAAAAAGATGCATGGCCTAACGTTCATTCTCTGTCCAAGTGGAGGTGGGCATGCAACCCTTCTGGCATATGTAGCTATTCATCAACCCAATTTTTAAAAATATCTTAATGGTTTTTATGTAGGACTGATTTTGAACTCAATGACCAGGTTCTCTCTTTTTTCCTACAATTTAGAAAGAGAACCATGAAATCTCTCAGATCCACAAACCATCTGGCAGACTTCAAAAAGTCACCTTTTTTTTAAACAAAAATGCATTCCTATCTCTCAAAGTATTCCAAAGGATTTCATTTGTAAGAGACAAATGTTTGCGTAAAACTTGCTTCTATTGCTGTATCTCTCAGGAGATGCTTGGGGCTGCAGGATCTCTAGCTCAGGATCAGTGATAAATTCAACACATACTCTTCTAATTATCTCCTAACCCTTAGTTTTAGTACACAGGAGACATTTATCAAGTGTCCCTACTCCTCCTGGTTGTATAGTCTCATTTAACTTCTGCTTCATAAGTAAAGGAGGGACACTTTGTGACTAGTAGTTCTGTTAAAAGAATTTAATGTTTTTATTTTTAAGTCAGATGTGTTATAAATATAATTACTTATGTAGTTACTTAGTTTTCTTTTTTTTTCAACACTCAGAATTAAATCAATGGCCACACACATGTTAGGCAAGTGTCTACCACTAAGCTATATATCAATCCATAAAAGTATATATTAGGATGTAACTTTTCAGCTTCCAATCAAGTAATGCATGTGTTATAGAAAGGTCTCTAATATAATATAAAAGTGAAAAGACAAGAACATGAATTTTAAAATAAAACTTAAAGACAATGAAATTAAATATAGGTAGCCTATTACTAGATTCTTTTTTTAAATAAATTATAACTTTATTTATCCATATTTACATACTCTGAATGAGCCAATAATATGTTGGTGTCCCCAATTCCCTGATTTCCCTCTTCCCTGTTCCCTATCACCTGGATATCATCCTCCATGTGCAAACTGGATCAGTCCATGGGGTGGGGGATTATGGATAGCCTAGGAGTTAACCCAGTTCCACCTCCCCTTTATATGTTGTTACTGGGGGGGCATGTCTCTGAATATTCTCTCCCACCATGGCTCTTATAATCTTTCCACTCCCTCTTCCACTAGTTCCCTGAGTCATGGTGAATATTATGGCTGCTTTATTGTTGAGGTCTTAGGGGTCTCTGTACTTCTGCTTTAGGTTGTGTTGAAGATAATTGGTATCTGTCTGGCTGGCTTATCCTGTGTTGACTGATTGGCTGTGGTTATAGGTCTCTTGCTTATCTCACCACACTGTTGGGGTTCCATGTGGATCCTCCACGGTAGGTCTGGGGTGGTTCATCTCTTGCCAGGATGTCAGCTTTTGGCCTGTGAGTCGCCGATAGGATAGGAAGAGCCACAGCTCTCTCTGTCTCTCTCTGCCTTCTGAAAAATACAAACAGAATCTCCATTGGAGAGTAAGATCAGTATAGGTTAACTGAGATACACATTTCTGAATTGGTGAGGTTCTATTTTTAGTAGCCTCTTTGTAAATCATCTGTAAAGTGAATTTCTCTTTGGGGTCCAAAGATTTTGGTTCCTGAGTCCCCAATTCTAGTCAAGGGCTCCCCATCACTTAGTGGATTACTTGGCCAAATTAAAAGCTGTTGTTTGCCTCCCCCAGGCTTTGGTTCCTCCATTTGCACAAGTGCTTCGTGGTTTGCTTTTCTTTCCCAGTAGGAAGAGTTTTCAGCCTAATCATGGTGGCAGGCTGTGTTTCATATCAGTGGTCTCCAGCTGTCATTGACCAGCTTCACCTGGCAGCTTATGCAGTGCCTTCCAGCTCTACACTAACTATCATCTGAGGGCTGGTTACCATTTTGGACCTTGAAGGGTCTCTTGGTGCTTTTAGATGGCTTTCTGTGGATTCTTCAGTAACAGGATTCTACAGCAGACCTGTGGTGGGTATTCAAGAGCTTTGACAGAATCTTGTCTTGTTTTTAGGACCTCATGGGTCACTTTGGTCAACAACTCATTGAGGGACCAATTACTAGATTCTTAAACCAATATGTGACATACTTCCATTTATAAATTATATTGAATACTTTAGTCAGCTTTTTTAGTTCAGAACTCAACTAATGAAAAAAAAACAAAAACCTGTATTTCTAGTTAAAATCTAAAAGAAGTCAAGACACAAGGTTCCAAGCATGCTTTTCACACAACCTTAGAGCCCAACCTCTCTGGATGTTCCTCTATTAGCATGATGGTGAGCTGCCAAAGAATACAGTTAAATAGTAGATGTGCTCCAATTCAATGGGAATTGGCCAACTCTATACCTAGATAACTTCTAAAGTATATTACACTACTTACCTCCAAAAAGAAAAGAAAAAAAAGGAAGAAAAACAAAGATAAGTAGGAGTAAGAAGATATGGAGAAAGAAAACGTGTGAGGAGGAGGAAAAAATACTAAAAACCTGCTACATTCCAAACATTGCACAGGAAAAAATGAAATAATTGCAAGATTACTTTAACAAAGGCGTGTGTCATGTTACTACATCAGGAGAACTTGGCAACATGTTTTATTTCTCTTTTTACAAATACTTAAGAGTCTTTACTACCTAATTTAAATGGTGAGGCATATATATATATATATATATATATATATATATATATATATATATATATATATATATATATATATAAAATGTGTGTGTATGTATATATATAAATATAAAGTGTCCCTTTGAGATTTCTATTTGATGCATATATTTAAAATTTCTATTCATTAATTGTACAAGAAATTTCATTTTGACACTTCCATACATACATAGTATATTTTGACCACATTTTTCCTCTGTACTGTTCTTCATTATCCCCTTACCCTTTGTCTTTCCCTTCCATATCTTGATTAGACCCTCGTACATTCATATACCCTAAATTCCACACATGCAAAAATGTGATCCTTGTCATTGTGAGTTGTGCTTATTCTAAAGGTGATATATCTTCTTTCCTCCATTTTCCTGCAAACATGTTATTTTCTTTATAAATGAAAAAAAATCTCCATTTTGTATATATTCCACATTTTCTTTAAACACTACTCAATGGATGGATATCTTGGCTAATTCCATAATTGAGTTATTGTGAATAGTGCTCCAATAAACATAAATATGCTTGCATCTATATGGGAAGCTGTTTTTGATTCTTTGCAGTATATAACCACACATGTATAAATGTATTGCAAAGTAGTTTTATTTCTTTATTTGTGTGTTTGTTTTGAGGTAGGGTCTTGCTATAGCACAGTAATTTCATTTTTTTAACCTCCACACTGATTTCCATACTGACAACATTAAATTTACGTTCCCATCACCCTGTACTAATTTTGCCCCTCAATCCTCACAACCTCAGTTGTTGTTTTCTTGATGATGGCTATTCTGACTGGGCATTGGATTAAATTTCATATTCTTTTGATTGACACAGAAATGATGGATGAGGATTTGAACATTTTTCATGCATTTATTTTTCATTTGTACTTTATTTGAAAAGTATTGATCAATTCATTGTCTACTTATGACTAGGTTATCTCTTCTCTTGTGTAATTTTTTTAATTATTTGTATATTCTCATCATTAATTCATTTTTGGTGGTGTAGCTGATAAAGACTTTTGAGTGGTATGAATGTACTGTAATTCCTGTTGAGATCAGACTGAAATAGCAAAGTCACAAAATTCCAGGGTGCTTTTTATTAAACTTTAACTTCAATTGCATATCTGCTGGAGACACAATGAAATAAAAACAAAGTCAGAAACCAATGTTGTACAACAAAGGTTGGAATAAACCTCAGTCTCAACGTGCCAGGCAGATGCAGAGTTAGGCTAGTCCAAAAGCATATGAACAAGAAAAGAAAGGTGCCAACCCTGCTATAAAAAAGTAGGAATGGTCAGAAGTAAGAGGGCATAGAAAGTCAATGCTGACTGGCAGGCCCCCAAGTTCATATTTGCAGATAAGAAGAGTCTGGCCTACCATGTGCTTTACTTGAGTAAAATATTCAGCACACACTGCTCAGTGCTGTGAAAGTACAGCAATGTGGATTTTCACTTCATTTCCAAATCAAACTTGGAAACTATTTCTGACAATTAAACAGTAACTGTTAATAAAATTTGCTGATATTGGCAGTTTTTTAATCTAATAAATCAATTCTTTCTTTCTGACAGGTAATTGGGTATGACCTGGAGACCCAAGTGGATGGCACCTTGCCTGTTGTCCCTTCATTTTGGACGCAAGAGCAGCAGATGGCAGGACAGCTACTCCATTTACATAGAAGTGATCCTATCAACATGTTAGTTTCCTGGCACAAGGGTAATGTTCAAGATAATTCTCATTATCAGTGGAAAATACTTTTGCACATTACACCCTTGGTCAAGGTACAAAATATACAGTTGCAGCTAAGAAACACAAACTCTTAATCATGATTCTAAATAAACATTCATGTGATGAAAATCATGTTACATTGGACATTTAAAAATGTACATATATATGTCCTGAATAATCTTCATTGTAAGTCATTATTACACTTTAAATCATGAAATTATATACTTAGAAAAAAATAGTGAAAAACAAATTATGAGAGCAATTTTAAAAATATTAAATTCATGTTGGTTTATACCAATTTTTTATTTTTTTAAATAATTTATTTTTAATTAGTAGAGATTTTGTATATACAATAAATGTTTAGGTAGCAGTGTTTCCCTCCTCCCCATCCCCACTCCACTGAGGGCCCTCCTGAGTGGGATCTCTGGAATGCTCCATGGAATAGAGGACCGTAAGTTGTGGGAGGAGCAGACAGTCAGTGGAAGTAGGGGCCAATGTCTCTGGATATTCACCCACCATGGCTCTTATGATATTTTTGTGCCCTCTTTGGCAAAGTCCCCTGAGCCATGGTGAGTGAGTTTTTTTACTCCTATTAGAATTTTTAAATATAAAATTACAAAGTCATTTTATTATCATTTTTGCAAATACTGAATGGGGTTTTATGTGCTCAATGTTAAATCTCAAAAATATAGTTTATTTTATGTGCTTTCTGAAATATTCAGTATCAAAATCAAAAGAGTAGCACATAAAATCATTTGTTCAAATTACCCCAAATACTTTATGATTGTGTATATATGAAGATCATTTATGTTAATATGTCTTATCATGAACAAAAGTGATTACTTAAGAAACTTTTTTTTCTAATAAAGTACCTTTATCTATTTTTCATCCACAAAAATAGAGTTAAGCCTTCCATGGATTTCATTTCCTAAAAGCAAATGTTGTAACACAGTCTTGTTCTTGGAGTCTGTGTTGCTTAAGGATGGAAAAAGGCATAACACTAATAGTTGAATTTTTTTTAATGCCCACAGACGAGAGCTTTAAAAGAAGTTCAAAATTTCAAGTCAGTGTAGAAACAGTACTTGACATTCTGAAGTTTTATGTTGACCGGCTCTTTTTTCTCTCAATAAGGCCTTTAAAATGCCTAAGCAATTGATAGAGAACAATGAGGAAGGAAGGGTGATGGAAGAGGTGAAGATAGCATACTATAAGAGACTTCACTCCAATGTCCGGCCAGTATGCAGAGAATGGAGGTAAGTTCAGATGACAACAGGTAGATCCCAAGGTAAAACAAAAGAACAAAGAATGGGCTGACATATGGGATAGTAGATACTATGTCTAAAAGTAACACTAAGAACTCTCAGCCTGAAAGTTAAAAGAAAGGTCTTGATACATTATAATGGAGAGGCCTAAAAATACACTGAGAGACAGAGAGGAGAGGGTGCCTACCAAGATATTTATGTCTGATGAGAGCACAGCAGTATGGTCGATCATAATAGCTCATGTAATATCTTCAGACTGTGTGAATCACAATCATTTGAACTATTTTTGAACATTTAGATTCCTGGGCCTTTTCTAATTTGTTTCTAGATCTCAATTATTTTCTGGGCTTTTGTTTTTATCAAACAGTGATCATAGTTACTGTAATATACAATAAAGCCTGCATAAGATAAAGGTTAAAAAAAAAAAAGGTTAAGAATCACCAGGTTTCTAACAGCGAAGGAGGAGCTCATCACAAGAGAAAACATGACTGGTTGTTTTAATGCTCCTAACAGGTCAAATAAAATAACTGAGTTATTATTACCAGAATTACAGTTGGGCCATGTCTGGCAGTGTGACCACAGACAGTGTCTTTGGAACAGTGGGAGAAAAGGAAAATTGTTAAAAAGAAAGATGATTGAGCATCAGAAACAAGAAGAGTCTCTTAAAGAGAAATTCCATTGTGAAGGAAGAAATCTACCTAAGAATTTGCAAGCAAGAAAGCAACACTAAATGACAGCTTTTATTTTCTACATGAACATACTTCATTCCAATTAACTAAATAATGTGTGATGTATTTATCACCATCACATTGAACAACCATTTAACCATTGCATCGATTTTGAATTTGTAATTCTACACAATGTTCCTGGATCACGTAGTATACTTGAAAGCACGTGAAATTTCCTCTCCACACACGAGTAGTTAGAATAGGTTTTGTGGATTCATATATAGTTAGTGTATAGAATATCAGAGGCTCTCGGCTTTTTAAGAATGCTGGTAAGTGTATAAACAATTATTACCACCACTTTGCTATAAATCCATTGGCCAACACATTAATTATTAGATGTGATAATGATCTCTACTGGATAAAATGTTCAACACACATGTCTTGAGAATGACAAGGATGTACTAGAAAAGTAGTGATAACTGTAATGTGTGTCTGCTGCTGCTAATGCAAACAACATGCCCACATTCACGAGAGCCTTTGGTGAGTTCTCACTGAATGCTTTATGCTATTGGCTTTTATTTGCGCAACGTGGATAATTTGGGAAGAAGCAAATGAAAGTAGATGATGATGATGTCAAGTAATCACTTCTCTGCTGCTGGAGTCCCTTTGCCAGGGCTTTTTTATTGTGCGTTGGTATTGAGGGTAGAAATAATTAAAATGATTTTCATTTTATGTGCTCACTGTGTCTAAAGAGCATCAAATTAATATTTAAAAACTCTTTCCTAGAGTTGAGGCTGGGAGCGGAAGCAAGGGAAAGAGGTTTTTGTTAGAGGGATCATTGTTATCTGTTGTTGAAATCACAGCAAAGGCTCCATTGTCAACGTTTGCTGCTGGTACTTACTTTAGAAAGCGCACACAAGGGAAAGAAAACTTGAGGAAAGTGCTTTATTTGGAGTTTTCATAAAGCTAATTGAAATCTTAACAGCATTAATTACCATACAACACTTTCATATAGATGAGGCCATAGAAAGTAAAATGCTTAAACATGTATTTCCCCGATGTAATTCATTGTAAGTCTACAGATACATGAATAGTTTTGTAAACTATACAATTTCCATCATGCTATTCTACTAGTAAGTGCCCTTGGACATGAAATCTCATATGATTCAGTAAAAAACTAGGAAACATTATTATCATGCATTATTATTATTATTATTATTATTCCTATGCTGATTGCTGAAAACTCGTGCTTATTGGCAATAATCATCAGCACTATTTGATTTACAGTGGTGTTTCGTCTTGGACACACTAAGTTTCAAACATTTTTATACTAATAAAGGACATAAGAACAAGCATGTAGAGTACCATAAGGGCTGGTTTAGAATGAATTGTGAGCTTGAGCTCTTCTCCTCTATCTCTGATTAAAGGTTCTATGGAGTCCTGTCCAGGGTAGTCTAGAGTGACACCTCTACATGGAAACACACACTGCTACATAGCCTTTTCTACATGACACGAAGTATTCCTAGCTATTCATTTTAAAAGTTTAACATTTTTGTATGGATGCCTATAAAACATTGGTGCATGTACATATGAACATAGAAAAACAGTAACAGCTTCTTTACATATATTGTAATTCACAAATCTAGGCTAACCTACAAATAGAGCCACATAATAAGAAAAGGATCTTATATTATATGTATTATTTTATATGTATACAGTACCCTGAGAATTTTTTATATAACATTACTCGATTACTCCATTTGAAGTCCTAGAAAATGGAGTGAAGTTCAGGGTAAGCAAACTTGTATGGAACATCATATTTCTACATCTGACCTAAAATTTAAATTTACGTGAGGCAGAATAAATAGATAAAGATATGAAAATTCACATAAGTTTTTACATAAATAAAGGAGATTTCAGAAGGAAAAAATACTCTGACTTGGCAAAATGCTTAGATTCATAAATTTGATCATAATAAACAAAGAAAGATATGTTACAGGAGAATCATAAGAACAAGGGGCTTGAGCTAGGCAGGTGATATGACCATCCAGGAGGCTGAAGCAGGAGGCTTACTATGATTTTGAGGGTATTGTGGGTTACATTGTGAATTGCTGAGAAACAGCTGGAACTACAGTATGAAATTCTGTCTCAATAAAGAAAAAAAAAGGAAAGATAAAAGCTTTGGGCAAGGACCAGTAAACTTTGCAAGGTGAACATGAAATAAGGGGATTCTAGAGCAAGGTGGGCATTTCCAAAGGATTGTCATGCCCACTACAAAGTCCAGTACCAAGTCCCAGAGATCACAATCTTCTCTAGCTCATGGTACAGGAATAGCATCTTTCTATAAGAAATGTCATGACTCGCTTTTAGGCAGGAATATGCATAACCAGAAAGCATTTTTTTCAAGTGCCTTTAGATCAAAATAATCATTGTCTCAAAGTGAAATATTTCAGAATCATTCAAAAGAAACGTGGAGAGGTATCATAGATAAGTTGAAGGCACAAAGATAAAATCCTATTGAAGGTGAATTATCTGTCACCTCAGATTGAAACTCTGGTCCCCAAATCCTAAAATAACTCAGTTAAGATATTAAAATACCACAAATTAAACCAAAAGAAAACAAACTTAAATACTTTGTTACAGTACTTTACTTGCTTGAATTTGGTGATTTCCTCAGGGTGAGAATGAAGAAAAAAGTATTAAGTTTTCAGGTTGTGTTGAGATGTGGTGGAACCATCATGAGTTAGGGTCTATTGAAGTAGTTAGTTCATCAGGGACCTGCTCTTGAAGGGGTACTAGATCCTTAGATCCTGGTCTCTCTCTCTCTCTCTCTCTCTCTCTCTCTCTCTCTCTCTCTCTCTCTCTCTCTCTCTCTCTCTCTTTCTCTCTCTCTCCCATTCCCCAACAGGTAAGCAATTGCCTTTACTCCCTTGGAGCAGGCAAAAAAAAAATAACCATAGACTGAAATGCTGAAACTATTGAAAGATTGAAAGTGTAAAACAGATTAACCTCTCCTTGTAAATTAACCTCACTCAAATATTTATTGCAGCAACAGAAAGCTGACTGATGCAGGGGTGAAAAATCATCCGTAATTGTGTTCATGTGTAATGTGTATACCAAAACAATTTAAAATTAAATACATCACAAAAATAGTGTTTTTGTTGGTCTTATATAGAAGTAAAAATTCTATGGAAAGGTTTACTTGTGAGAAAAATGTCTTTACAGGGAAGCCAACAAACAAGACAGCAAAGGAAAGCTGGTCATAAAAGTGTGTGATGGGAAGCTTTGGTCTACCTCTGCTAGAACAATCTCTCCAATAAAGTTTAGAATATATGGCTGAGATTTTTCTCTCCCCAAACCTCTGCAAACTGGGACATATACATACTGACTTTCTTCATTCAGTAACTGAAGGTCACTTGAAGTCGTCAGCTAGTAAAGAATAATGTAAAGAATGAAGTTCTGATTTCTATCTTCAGAGAGAATTTGTTCTACAGAGGTAGAGTGTGTGCAGACAGTGGTGTTCTGCATTTGACTTTCTAACACTAAGCATTACTAGAGAGATGACCTTAAGTAGGGGCTAGTATCAGGAAAATCTTCATGCAAAAATACACTCCAGATCAGAAGATACTTTGGTAGACAAACATTCTAAAGATAAATTCAAGGAAATGAGGACAGGAATGGACAGCACCTGCCAATTTC
This sequence comes from Zapus hudsonius, assembly GCA_004024765.1. NCBI lineage: Eukaryota > Metazoa > Chordata > Mammalia > Rodentia > Dipodidae > Zapus > Zapus hudsonius. The sequence goes on from PVHP010026080.1 coordinate 13,228, forward strand.
TACTACAATTTCATTGTGCATGAGATATTGGGGAATTAAGTATTGTTCTTACTGCTATATCCAAATACCTACCAAGACACCACTTCAGGAAAATTACTTTAATTGGATTATGTTCTGAGGGATAGAGTCTATCATGGTAGAAAAGGCACGGCTGTGGGTGTCTCTGTGATATCAATTTGTGACATTTTTTTGATGACATGCCTTAAGCCAGGAAGCAGAAACAGGGCAGGAAGCAGGCTCAGCTATGAAGTTGAAAGCTGGCCCCTTTCAGCCAAACTTCATCCTCTTCAGTCCACATCTCAGATTTCATAACTTCACCAAACACTACCACTAGCTGGGGAGCCAGCAAGCAGGCAATATTTTACATTTCAACAATTTTAATTGGCTTTAAATGTTTGTTAATTTATTTCAATGTCTAGAATATTATATTAAGAATCAAGAATTGAGAGGGTGATAACTTAATTTCCTTTGTCCATTTTTTGTTTTTTAGATTTTGCTTTGGAATGAGCTAAAATTTACAACTTTTACAAAAGAATGATGCACCTGGTTCTTAATAAAAACACACTAAATTTTTAAGATGGTGGAGAGTTGTTAATTCATTTTAAACCCTAAACCAAAATAAATAGAAAGCATTATCCTTCTCTAAAACTCACATTCCTTCCCATTTTAGATTCAAGATACACCAGGAGATTTTATTATGGCTCATTTGATTGCAATTAAATGCCCAGTCTGATGTATATATTAATAAAGTTTACTGTCATAAATAATCTTGCTTTTTCCACTTTCCTTAAGTGTTTTTCATGAGATGTTCTACATGAAAGAAAAGACTTAGCACAATTTTTGAGGGATAGGTGGGCACAGGTAGCATGAGGTAGATCACACATATGCCCCTGTAACCTAGTCTGGTGACGGTGACAGAACACCATGGGAAACATCCTTGTCAAGCACTGATTGAAAATCCGGTGCTTTCTGACCCCAGAGAGTCACATAATTATGACGGGTAGAATATGTATGTGACAGACACTGCTTGCAATTGTCTTAGGTGACAATTTTGACACATTGCAGCTATTGAGTCTGCCACTCAGATAAGTGAATGTATATTACATTTTATATTTAAAAGACAACTTGGTGGTAAGCTAGGCAACGACATTCTTAGCTATATTATTTTGGAGAAAATAAAATATTTTGTCATCAAAGCATGATGGAATATGGAAATATTTTCATGATTTTTTATTTCTAATTTTTCATTGTGTCTTGGGGTATTTTTCTGTGAGAGAATATCTAAATTTTCTGTTGCAGAGCTAAATTCAAGAAGAAAAAAAAACCTCCTGCATTGTTCTATCTACTAATGAGGGCATATTGTTCAGAGCCACAAGGCCCTTTAGTGAACAAAAATAGATCTGAAATCAAGTTACCATGCACCTCCAACATGGCCTCAGACTGGAAGAGTTGATGAGTGAGGTGAAGTTTTACCACTCTTTCTGGATTACTCTCCACTTTCTTTAGTCCTATAAAAACCAGAAAAGCACAGCCAAAACTGAAAAGCTAGAATTCTTGGTTAATTCAGGGGAGTATAAGTGTCTAAAATTGAAGCCAACTCTGGCATCCAGACCAAGGAAGCGAAAGGGCAGCGGCTTGTTTATTTTATGTTTGGTAAAATACTGTACTTAAAACATTTTCCTCTTTGGAATAAAATCACTACAGGGAGCAAGTATAGATTGATGACATTTAATTAAGTGGACTATTTCAACTTAATTAAATGACCTGTGTTTAATAAAACCCTTAAAGGTGTATGTGTAAAGCTCTCATTGGCAAGCAGTTCTGTACCTCTAGAGGTTCTGGCATGGTGGGTGGGGAGACAAGTACCTGAGTTCTTTAGTAAGAATTCAGGACCTTCACAGTGCAGTATAAGCACTAAAGGATCAAACAAAAGAAAGGTGGGAAAGCCTGGTATTGTGTCGCACGCCTTTTATCCCAGCACTCAGGAGGCAGAGGTAGGAGGATCACCATGAGTTCAAGGCCAGCCCGAGATTACATAGTGAATTCCAGGTCAGCCTGGGCTAGAGTGAGACCCTAACTCGAAACAACAACAACACAAAAAAAAGGTGGGATATTTTTGTTTTGTGTTTGATTTGCCAAAAGTTTTTTTTTATTTATCTTAATGTTTGCAATGTTAAATTTCTCATCATTTTTCACATTAATATCTCAATAAATATCACTTCAACCAACCTAACTGCACCTTTTCTAGTTCAGAGTATTTCTTCCACATTAAAAAAAAATGCTATGAATATGGCTTAATGAGGTGTGCTTGAAATCTAAGCATTTGGGAGGGAGAGGCAGAGGGATCCAGATTCCTTTGTCCTTTATTCATACGGCAACGCTCAGTAACTTTATACCCATGAAAGTCAGGAAGGGCTTTTTATTAAGTAAAATTTTCATATCAATTTTAACAAGAACAAAAGTTGTGTTCTTTGAGCACAACTCAATTGTTCTGATGTGTGTGTGTGTGTGTGTGTGTGTGTGTGCAGGCATGGCATGAGTATGTCACAGCATGTGTGTGGAGGTCAGAGGATGACCTTGAAGTGTCTGTATTCTTCTTTCATCTTCTTTGGGACAAAGTCCCTTGAAATTGTCAAATACCACTAGTCTAACCCACCTGCTAGTGTCTGACTCACCTGGCTTTGCCTCCTGTTGTAATCAGCTTTCTCTGTTCCTGTGCAGAAAGAACCCAAGCAAAAGCGGCTTGAGGAACGGGTTTTTTTGGCTTACGGACTCGTGGGGAGACTCCATCCTGTCAGGGAAAATGATGGCATGAGCAGAGGGGTGGACATCACCTCCGCCACAGCACTGCAAACAATGGCAGTAAGGTGTGTGAAACACTGGTTTAAAACCCCCATAAACCCTTCCGGACAACAGAGCTCCAGTGAGGTTCCAATTCCTGAATTGTCATCAGCTGGGGATGGATCATTCAGAACATATTCATTTGTTTTTGGGGGACACCTGGAACAAACCATGACACCTCCATTGCCATTGCCATGATGGGATGAAAAACACAAGTGCCATTTTACATCCGACTGTATGTGGGTACTGAGGAAACAACATATGTCAGCAGGTTTTGCAAGTAAGCACCTTTATCTGCTGAGTCAAAATCTCTGCCCTCTTAATCTACTTCTTGAAATGAATTAATTTATGTTTTTATAACTCCAAGTGATCCTTGTTTTACTTTTATGTTCTCCATGCCTTCTTAAATTTCTTATTTAATACCTTTCTGGTCAAGATTGTAAATAGTTATACTTCACAATAGAAAGCATTCTGCATAGATCTGAAGGAATTTTGGAGAATCTCCCATCTTTAAAACTCTATTATCCCAGACTAATTTGGGAGGAGACCCTAGTTTTAAAAAAAGTAAACATATTAAAACTTTGAGTTTATTTTAGCAAAGCAGGAGGCAGGCTACATCAAGACCATAAGTGGTTCAGGGCTCCACCCAGAGGTCAGAAGGAGAAAGTCTTAAAAAAACATTCAAGGAGGCAAGCAAGACGAAGAACACAGTGAGTTGGTTATATGGTAATTTCCTGTTTAGATGTCATAGGTTTCATATTGAAATTCCCAGTTCAGACTACACTTGGAGGTTTCTGATTGCCACAGCTGAGGCTAGCCTTTTCCAGTTGGGTTTTGGTAGGCTTTCAGAGGAATGTCATAAAGTGCTAAATCCATTTTCACCTTATTTTCTAAATTTGATGTTTTCATTTTCACTGTAATAATTTGATTACTACTAATAGCTCAGACACATAGACCAGATCACAATGAAAGTTGAATATCTCCAATGAAAAAAAATTACTCCAACCAGCAAAAAACTTGGCTGAGATAATGGGAAAACTGTAAAAATGTGTAAAAGAAAAATACACATCCAAATACTAACTACCATGGCCTTCCTAGGTGCATGCATACTACAGCAGCTATGTAACCTCCTTTCTTCGAGTTCACTTCTTCATATTTGAGGATATTAACCAGTTCCCTTACGTATTACTCTTTTTTTAAACCCACTTAATCATTTTAAAAAATATTTTATTTTATATTTTATTTATTTATTTTCAAGCAGATGAGAGAGAGAGAGAGAGAGAGAGAGAGAGAGAGAGAGAGAGAGAGAGAGAGAGAGAGAGAGAAAGGGGGTCACCACCTTGTGGGTCTGGCTTATGTGAGTCCTGGGGAATTGAACCCAGGGCCTTAGGCACTGGAGGCAAGTGCCTTAACCGCTGAGCCATCTCTCCAGCTACACCCAAAAACTTTTAAAAGTCACAATCAACATATTTCCACATGCTGCCCTTCTCTTTAGTAGTTCACAATCTAAGGAGACATTTATCAACTGTTTCCTGGAAATATTAATTTGCACTTTATAAATTCATATAAATGCATCCACCCACCCTGAATTTCCATCAACTTTGTGCATATTGGTAAGTACCCAGAAGCAGAATATTAATACTACATGCAGAATTACGCTGGATTTTTGATGAATCTCTTATTCAGTTCTCCAGTTAGTTTACATTTTGTGTTATAACCAGCAGTTTATAGATTTACTGTCCCTCACCCTGATCAACACTGTGATGTACTCCACTTCCTGTCTTAGTTTTCATCCATTTTCCTCCATTGCCTGTTAAAATGCTATCTATGTGGTTTTTTGGCTAAAATGTGCATTCTCCTATTGAATAAACAGCCTTTTCTATATTTTAAATTTTACTTTCACTGTTTTGTGCATGGGGTATGGTGTATGCATGTGCATGTGTGTGGATGCATGTGACATATGCACATGTGTGTGGAGACCAGAGGAAGGTCAAACGTCCTCCTCTTTCACTATCCTGTGACATTTTCTTGAGAACAATTCTCTCATAGAACACTGAAGTTGCCCTTTGAAAGTGAGACTATATGACTAGCAAGCCCAGCCTTCTTCCTTTCCCAGCTCCTTAACTCCTTTTAGTATTGGAGTTATATTTTTGCTGGAGACAAACTCAGGTCCTCATGCTTGCTCACTAACTGTTCTTACCCAGTGATCAATCTTCCCAACTGCTATTTCTACTTTTTAATGAATATTTATAAAAACGTTCATTTTAATGGTTTTGGACAATATACATTTTAACATTTTAAAAATATACTTTGTCAATTATTTTGTCTTCTAAGCACTTTTTGTTTTCAAGGGCTCAAGAAAATTTCTAATTCAAGATTGCCAAAATATTGTCTAACGTTGACTTTTATAAGTGTAATGCATTTTTAACTTTGTGTATGTGATCCCTTTCCATTATATTTTGTTTATGGAATAATTTAGTATTTATATAGAATCCTATGTGTATTGAGTTTTTCTATCAATATTTTAGAGAAAACAAACTCTTAATTGGATAAGTTTTGCAATGTTTTCTGAAAACAGTCAACTAGGAATGTTTGAGACTATATCTAATTATTTTTATTTTATTTTAGTGATATATTCTAACTTTTGTCATTATCACACTTTCCTGGTTACTCTAATTTAAAAATAATCATTCAAATTAGATCATTAAAGCCTCTAATTTGGATTCTGCTTTCAAGATTGATTTCACTATTATTGGTCATTTATATATCCATTTAATTATCTGTCAACTTCTCAAGTTCTATTGTAAGCAAAGAGAAAATGACAATTTTCATTCTGACAGCATTGATCCTATAGATAATTATGAGAAAAATGGAGGATTTCCATAACTGAGTCTTTCAAATTCATAAATATATGACTATTTATTTTTTAATTCTTTTTTGTTTTTTAAATCTTTAATGTCAATAATTAGATATATTTTATGAGCAAATCTTGTGATGGTAACCCCATTTCCCTCCTCCCTGTCCCCAAACCACTGAGGACCCTCCTCGGTGGGCATAGGACTATTTATTTAAATATATTTTTTAATTTTCTTTATATTCTGCAGTTTTTAGTGACCAGATCTCACGTGTACTTTATTAAATTTATATCTAAATAGTTTGTGGTTTTAAAGGACCAATTGGAATCTTGTTAGTTGTCTTAATGCTTCTGTTCAGTTTGCTACTGCTAATGCACACAAAGTACAGTTTGCATATGGATATATCCAGTGAGCTATATTCTTCTATTAATTACAAAATTTGTTGTATATATTCCTAATTTTCCCCTGAGATGATTATAGTACCTGTGAAGGGAGATGGCTATATTAGTCTTTATACTCTACAGTCCCTTTATTTTAATCTTGTTTTGTTGAAATGGGAAAGAGCTCTTTAACACTGTGGAATACAAGTAGTTAAAGCAGTACCCTGTCACTGTTTGTACTAGCCTTCTATTTTGGTATTATTCAGGGATAAGAGAGAGTGGATGTATTTGAAAAATCCATTGCAGTGTGCTTTATGTACTGACTCAGATACCAGGAGATGAATCTCAACATCACCCCAGAATGTTTAAGCTTGATTGATTCTTCAGAGTGACTGAAGCAGGTATTTCCCAGACTTGATTGTCAGCAGGACTCTGGTTGTTTTCCATCAAAGGAAAACACTCGTGCAAAACAAACACAGTGTTATATGGTAAATATTTTTTATGTTCACATAGAGAAGTGCTAAACTGAGAGATAATTAGTTACATATGAGGCCATGAAGTTGGATCTCCCCTTATAAGAAAAGGACTTCTGTCTCTTTCCCTCCTTCCCCTCCTTTTCTGTATCTTTTCTCTCTTCATCTCTCCCACTATCTCTCTTGTGACACAGTGAACACAGGACATTAGTTCCCAGGAAGTCAGCCCTCACTATGAACTGTGCCAGTGGTCACCATGGACTTCGGGATAGCAGAACAGCGAGAAACACATGTCTTTTGTTTATGACATCTAGACTAGACTGTTTTGCTGTATGAGGATACTTGGACCAAGACACGTATAAGTGAAGAATGCACTCTTGTACATGCTGTGGGTAGCTGCATGAACTCACTGTTTGCTTTCACAAAGCTCTAAAACCAGGACTTAGGAGATGCCTCAGGCCTGAGAACACACAAGTTCAATTCTCCAGCACCCACATACACAGTTGGGTATAGCCACAAACACCTTAAACCTTAGCCCCAAGGGAGAGGCTTACTGACCAAAAACATGTTAGCATGGGTTATAAGAAACTCAACAACATGGAAACAGGCAGTAAACAAAAAGAGGATGCATATTGCCCTCCCTTGGCATCTGCAAAAACGAACATCAGGTGTTCATGTGTCTACACACCACATCACACAAAATGGACTCAAATAAGCCAAACATATTTTTTTAAAAATAGTAAAAAAGTTAAATGTTTTTGTTTTTATGATTAATAATTTTTTGAGGTCGAGACTGGCTCTAGTCCAGGCTGACCTGGAATTCACTATGTCATCTCAGGGTGGACTAGAATTTATGCCAATCTTCCTAACTCTGCCGCCAAGTGCTAGGATTAAAGGCTTGCACCACCAAGCAACTCTGCAAATTAAATGTTTTTTCAAAGCTCCAGAAAGGCTAGAAAATAATCTGTCTTGGAAACTAGCTGGTGGGATTACTGAGGTGAATCCCTGAAGTCTATTCATGAGGAGTTCCTTTGCTCCCATATCTTTCCCATGAATTAATTATACACATTTCTATTTACACATATTGATCTCCTCTTACAGATTTATGGGGTTTAAGTTTCCCTGGTCATTATTTGTTCATTTTCATAGAAAAGAAGCATCTGGGAAGTCAGTTGTCTCAAAGATTCATGAGGTAATGTTGAAGAAGAAACCTGAGTCTCAACCACAGACTGTAAGCTGGACGTCAGTAGCATGAGCTATGCCTGACTTCTCTTTGCTTATTCTGGGCCAAAGCAAAACTGAGGGGAGAAGGAGTTCTGAACTTAATGATTCATCTACATATTTTGAAATGAAAAGCTAATTTATAAATTGATTTATAACTTCAAATAACATTTTCTTTTAATATAATTAAGATAGTTGTTTTTCAATGCTATTCAACATTTTACATGGACTAAAATTAGGCATTTCCTTTGGTTAGTTAAATGAGCACAAATCATATTTAGGGTTTCAGGCATTATTATTTCTAAATTTTGGAATATTATTTTCTTTAATTGAATTCCCCTTTTAATATGTTTCAGCATCCAAAGCTACACACACACGCATTCATTGGTTCCTAGAAACATGTAGGAACAAGTGCTAGGTACCTTGTATTAAATTCCATGTTTTTACATCTTCCCTACACACGTTTGACCTTATGTCAACTATAAATAATTTTAGTCATCACATTTTAAACAAATAATTGTTATACAGTATTTATTCAGGAAATAATGAAAAGAACTCTGCATATATTCAGTACATGTGACTTTTTAAAATGTTTGATGGCTGGAAAATAGCTCAGTAAGTAAATTATTTACCAGTCAAGCATGTGAACATGGGTTTGGATTATCAGCAGACACATAAAATGCCTGGCCTTCACCTATTGTTCCAGTACCGAGAAGGCAGAGACATAAAGATACTTAGGCTTTCAGGCTAATTAGTCTGACCAATTTGCTTAGCTCTTGGTTCAGTAAGACAGCATGTCTAAAAAATGAGCTGTAGAGGGTCAGAAAAGTACACTAGACATTGACCTCTGGCTCCCCACATGTCGACACATGTGCGTGCAAACCCACAGATACACTTGTGTCCATAAACATACACACAAGAAAACACATCACACACATACACATTTGATTCATGGTTGGTCAACTCCAGAGATGCTTCCTTTACATATGCAAAACACACACTGTCAAATCTCTGTCTGATTAATACATTACTAAAACTTGGTATTAGATTGATTAGCACTTTATTGACAGACAGCATTAACCATCATACTCAATTTATTCAGGGTTTCACAGTGAAATGAAAACTGTAAAGCATGGATAATCTAGAGTTGGCCTCACGTTCATTAGGTTACACACTCTCAGATAATTATAAACATTGAAATAAATAATGAACACACATTTAGACATTTAGTGTAGTCAGAGGACACACAACAAACTTACAAGTTCAAGCTCAATAAATGTTATTCTCTTCTTTTCCTGAAGAAAAATATATAAGAATGACCTAATTGGAAGGAGGTAGATATGTCATATCTGTCAAGAAAAGGTCATGACAGTAGTGTATTTTGTGTCCTGATTGGATCATAAAATTAATCAGTGCTAGGAAAAGTTTATTTTCCTTCATGGTACCAGTTAATCCCAACTTTAATTTTGCTTTTGTTTTATTTATCATATACTTTTGTATGGTAAGACTCATGACTAATCTGTCTAGCAACAAATTATATGTTAGAAATAAAGAAGCCTGAGTATAAGAAGGCTAATAAAAAGGGCAAAAGTCCCATAGTTTATCTGTTGGAAGGTCACCTTTGAGAACTCACACCTGGAAGGTGAACTACCTCAGAGTTTCTCACTTTACTTCTGTGGCTAAGACTGTCTAACATCCTCCAAGGCTGGTTGTTTCCTTATATATTTTATATATTTTAATTTTTATAGTTTTATATTTATCTTATTTGATACAGTTTTGTACAAATTTATGGAGTATGATGCAATAATATAATACAGTAAATATCGCTTCTTTACAAGGATACTGGTAGGTGTGGTCTATGCAATATCCTACCTCGTAGCATTGGAGATGCCAACTGAACACCTGCTTCCAAGAACTTCACATGAGAGCTGGCTACAGAGAGAAGTAATTACAATGAAACTAAAGTGAATAAAGTCAAATTAGTCCTTAGGTATTATAATATAATATGAACATCATACAACTGAAATTTAGAAATTTTACATTACTACAGCTACACATCAATCCACCCCCAACAGTTAGTGGTTTCAAGTAACATTTAGTTAACCGATGAATGTGGGAACATATGAAGCTGTTGTGGACAACAGCCAGTCCTAGTGAGCTTCAGCTAGGGGATGACTTCATGTTTAGTGCCCAAAGCTTGGAACATCTAAGCCACCTGGGACTGGAACAGCTGGGGCTACTAGTTCATCTTTCACTATCCATATTCAGACCCTCAACATTGTCTCTCCAGTATGAGCATTTTAGCACTGGATAATTTCTTATCTATAGCCTCAATACTCCTCACATACATGATACCATTGAGAGCAAGGCATGTGCAAGAACTTATTCTGTGGCCTAGCACCAGAGGGCATGTAGTGACACTTTCACTGTAATCCAGATTTTTAAAATAGAAATTCTTCTACCACTGCAAAAATAGAAAAGTTGCAATAACACATGAAAAGGAGAGGATGTAGACTGGGAAACTGTATCTGGAAACAGCAGTGTAACCACAGCTGTATTGAAAAGCAACTGTAAAAGTGGAAGTGTTGAATCACATATGAGGACATACCTATTATGTCCACTATCCGTTGTATACATTACTTCCTGTAATGGTTGGTTTTGATTGATAACTTACTGAGATTTACAATCATCTAAGCATCTAGGAGACACAGCTCAGGGCATATCTACAAATTGCTTCAAGCGAGGATTAACTGAGAGGGGAAGGCCCAGTTAGATACACAGATTCTCAAGGAAGAAGTAGTCCTGCCTGACTGCCTTTGCTTCTTATTGAGTGAGAATATCTATTATCTACTGTTAATTTTGGCTGTTGCTATCCTTCCCTGGCATCAGGTTCCTGAGCCTTCCATGGGTGCTGAATAAGAGCAACTCCTTAGGGTACATCCAGGTCATCAGCACTGGATGGAGACGGAATGCTGAGGCATCAGCTCCATGGACTGAGCAGCTAGTGGATATTCTGCCTCTTTAGCACATACATGGTCACTATTAGACTACACAGTGGCCTGGGTAGTGAGTAGTGTTCTGTAAGCCAAAGTGACAAATTTAATATACTATTCTTTGGGCTTTGTTCCATATGAATCACCCTGCCTAATACCTCCCAACCAAGTTACCTAGAATCAAATCTTAATTCCAAATATCGAGAATCTAAATAGTAGCACTCTTCTATAGAATTATCTAGGATACAGGCAATGTTCTTGATTCTACCCATTGTAGTAGTCACTAGCCACAAGTTCTTGGTTCTATTATTATAGCATTCAATAACCACAAGTAACTATTGAGGACTTAAAACATGACTGATAGACTTAATATTTTATCTCAAGTAAATTAATTTAAATGTATTTTTATAGTCATGAGCACATTTCTCATTTTGCATAGCCTAGGCATTCTACAATAAATATAAAAGTCCTTACATCTTTGTAGTATCAGTGTTGTGAGAATTTGCTACTTTTTAATTTTTTTAAATATTTTATTTACTTTGAGGGTATACATTTGTGAATGTGGGCATGCTGGTACTGCAGCTCACATGTAGAAGTTGGAGGACAACCTGAGGTATCAGCCCTTGCCTTCCACTTTGTTTAAGGCAGGGCCCCTCGGTATTCACTACTGTGTATGCGGGGCTAGCTCTTATCTAAGCTTCTGGAATATCTTTTTTTATTTAAATATAAATTTATTGTCCATAATGAGTTACATTATTTAGTGGGCAAACCATGAGTTGTTATCCCGACTTCCCCAATTCCCCCCCTCCCCATCCCTGATCAGTTGTATATCCTCCTCCGTGGGCTGTCTGTATTAGTCCTTGTGGCAAGGGATCCTGTATATCTTAGTACTCATCCCGGTCTTCCTGGCCCAAGTGTGTTGTTACTG
>PVHP010026081.1:0-24964 GCA_004024765.1 Zapus hudsonius
AAGAAGAAGAAGAAGAAGAAGAACAAGAACAAGAAACTGAGGCATAGCCCAGAGAAGGACCATGATTCTTTCAAAACCACAGTTAGGGTGAGAGCCAGATTCCATACTGGGTGTGTCACTGTTTCTAAGGACGCAGTCAGCGGTTCTATGGCATAAAGCAAAAGAAGAGAAGGTGGCACCTTCTTCCAACATTTTAGAGGCAGAGGCAGAAAAAACCACAAATTCAAAGCCAATCTGGGCTACATAGGGAAACATTGTCTCAAAGAAAGAAAAAAAAAGGAGGGGGCCCAGGTGTGATAGCGCATGTCTTTAATCCCAGCACTCCAGAGGCAGAGGTAGGAGGATCACTGTAAGTTCAAGGCCAACCTAAGACTACAGAATGAGTTCCGGGTCAGTGTGGGCTAGAGTGAGACCCTACCTAAAAATAAGGGATGGTGGCACATCCTTCAGACGTTCACCTGCTTTCATGGTCTGGAAGAAGGTTGGTGAAGGTGTGGCTGGAGTTGGAATAGGATGAGCTCCAGCCAGCCCTGTCCTTTATCCTTCCCGGTTTCAGGTGGCTGCCAGAGTCGTCCCGCTGGCTCCTCCTGCATGGCAAGTCCCAGCAAGCCATGCAGAACCTACGGAAAGTGGCTGTGGTCAATGGCAGAAGGGAGGAAGGGGAAAGGCTGACCATGGAGGTAGGTGGGTGTATGGTCTCTAGTCCGGGTGCCAGGGTTAGTGATCAACAGAGCAGGCTGAGTTCTGGTCTGAGGACAGTGTACTCACTCTGTGACCTGGACAATATGTTCCCGCCTAGTTCACCAGGCTATGCATCAATCTCACTCATATTGACATTCTGTCAAATTCTCTCTCTCTCTCTCTCTCTCTCTCTCTCTCTCTCTCTCTCTCTCTCTGTTTTTCAAAGTAGGGTCTCTCTCTCTAGGCCAGGTTAACCTGGAATTCATTGCCATGTGAAAAAGAGAAGCTTCTCTAGACAAGAGTGAGAGTAGCATTATCATGGAGGTATGCTCATTTAGAAAAAAGCGCTAATATGGGGGTTTAGCCAGACAATAGCTAGTGCTGCTCCTCTAGGGCTCATGACCTCCCCCACTATGTGGTTTTTTTTACTAGGTCTTCAGTACCAGGCATGCTTTCCCTCCCATGGAGCAAGCCTCCAGTCCAATTAGAGAGCAATTGGTTTCCCCCACAAGTCTTGCCACTATTGCACCAGTTGACATATTTGGCCTGGCTGGCTCCTTAAGGCTTGCAAGGTCCACTGCTGCTCACCACTGTTGATGACTCTCTCTCCCATTGGGCTGCATGCAGCCATAGCTTTTCCAGCTTTCTGTCAGCTGGTTATCAGGAAGGAGGTTTCCAGCTCACCTCCAGCTTGATTTCTCAGTGACCCTCAGCCCAAGCATATGTGGTCTTTAGTAATAGGGTCTTACCATCTCATTCTGGTCGGCAACCAAGAACCTTGAACCTGCTTTTGTTTGTTTGTTCAAGGTAGGATCTTACTCTAGCCTAGGCTGACCAGGAATTCACTATGTAATCTCAAACTGGCCTTGAACTCTCAGCGATCCTCCTACCTTGGCTGTGATTAAAGGTGTGCGCCCTGTCCCCACCTGCTTTTAGTCACTAGCTGACACTATCTCAAAATCTGTATCAGGAATGGGGTGCAGGTCCCTCCAAAGCCACAGAAGGTCAAGAGTGTTGGGGTGGACAACTCAAAGCCCTGGAAAGAGGACCATCAGTCCCATGATAAAGAGAAGCCTAGGGCTGGCCATCTTGCCAGGAGCAAAACCATGGTTCTCCTTCCCATGGATCAAGGCATTCCCAACAGGGACACAGGGCCCAGACTCCTTACTGTCCCTGATCAGTCATTCTTCACCTAGGTGGTGAGCTCCTACATCCAGAGTGAGTTTGCAAGCATCCGTACCTCCAACTCCATCTTAGACCTCTTCAGAACCCCCGCCATCCGCAAGGTCACATTCTGTCTCATGATGGTCTGGTGAGTCACATGCTCATGCCCAGGTCTTTGACCTGAAGCAGGAACATGCATTCTGCCTTCATTGACGAACTCTGTCTTGAAATATTTTTTTTCTTTGATTCTTTTTTTTTTTTTTTGAGGTAGGGTCTCACTCTAGCCCAGGCTGACCTGAAATTCTTAGGCTGGCCTCAAACTCACAGTGATCCTCTACCTCTGCCTCCTGAGCGCTGGGAATAAAGCGGTGCGCCACCACGCCCAGCTGTCTTGAACTATTTCTAAAACAAAGTACAGCTGAGCCTGGGAATTCAATCTCATCCCACGTCCTTTCAGCACCCGGTCCTCAGCTGCATCTTAATATGTAATAGATGAGACATTGTGTTGATCAGGGGCCAAATCTGAGCAGTCAGTCTCACCTGGGGATGGGGTTTTTGGAATTGCCTAGGCAGCTTTTCCAGAGTATACTTTTGTACATTACCAATCCTTTATGCCCTTGGGCTTATTGGGGGAATCAGGGGAAGCATCCACTCTGGGTTTTTTGTTTGCTTGTTTTTGACACAGGGCCTTATGTAGCCCAGGCTGGCTTTGAACTCACTGTGTGGCAGAGGCTGGCCTTACAGACACATGTATCACTTTGCATCTGACTTTACGTGGATGTTGGGAATTAAACTTGAGTCAGCAGGCTTGCAGAGCAAGAGCCATTTCCCCAGTTCCCTAAGTGTCTACTCTTAAAAAAAAAAAACAAAACTGGCATGGTGGTGCACGCCTTTAATCCCAGCTCTTGGGAGGCAGAGGTAGGAGAAGGAAGGCTGTGAGTTCAAGGGCACCCTGAGACTACAGAGTGAACTCCAGGTCAGCCTGGGCTGGAGTGATCCCCTGCCTGGAGGACAACAACAACAAGGGGCTCGTGAATCTGGCATTTGCTTGCAGCAGCAAGGAGCCTCAGAGTGTGTGCATGCGTGTGCACACACATACACACATAAAGAAAACCACTATAACCTTCTGGGTCCAGAAGGAATAAACGGAAGCACTGAAAGCTCACGAAGTGTGACTAGTATCCCAACAGCTGTTCATTTGGTGGGGTCACTGAGGGCTTCATGTAGCAGGTGGCATTCCAGTGAGTTTTTTTTTTTTTCAAGTCACAAAAAAATTTATAAGGAAAAGATGTTTTCACTTTGTAATTTTAGTCTTAAAGAAAAGGCTTTATCATCGTATTGTGATGTGACTTTCTGGGCTGCTGACATCTTCATAGAATTTGACAGGAACTTCTTGTTCTCGAAAATGAATGGGCATCTTCTTGCTCTCCACACACATGAGTTTCACTGCCATGGGGCCCCCAGTGAGTTTTTAAAGACGGCTCATGGTGGCGCATGCCTTTAATACTGGAGAGGCTGAGGTAGGAGGATTGCCATGAGTTTGAGGTCAGCCTGAGCTAGAGTGAGACCCTGACTAAAAAAACTAAAACTAAAAATAAACAATGACTCATGGAGCTTGCCAGGTGGGCAGAAAGGAATTCCTGACATGAAGCATGAGGGTATGACATAGATAAAATACAAAAGCCTATATGGGCATGGTGTTTGGGAGGAAGCAAGGATCAGAAGTTCAAGGTCACCCTGAACTGCAAAGTGAATTTGAAGCCAACCTGTGCTACATGGGGCCCTGTCTCAAAAAATAAAGCAAAACAAAAATCAAACAAAGAAAAAAAAAAGGTGCTGGGGATGTGGGCTGGTAGCACAGCACTTGCCTAGCTCGTACAAGGCCCTGGGTTCAAAGCAAAAACAAGGAAAGAAAGGAAACTCCGGAAGCAGCCCCCATGCTCTCCTGCACTGCAGGGACCAGACAGGACGGGAAGGAGCTCTGAGGAGAGCGGCTGATAGGGAAGCATGGCCATCCTCTGCCTTCTCTCCTGCGGACTGGCCGGGTCATGTAAATATTTGAGGCTGATGTTTATGAGTTGGCGGTGAAGACAAAGAACTTGTATCTGTTCTCTGGGGCCAATGGGACACTCACCTTTAGCAGCTGCCAGCTGACAGACAACCCATGTGACGTTCAGAAAGCCTTGGAGCTTCTGGTACCTCAAGGTATACTTTTGCACCTACAGCTAGGTCCTTATGAGGATTTGGGGCTGTGTCCCCTGGGCAATAAGAATGAGGGACTGTTCCCAACTCTGGAGGTTGGGCAGCAGGAGAGCTCTGGATGGAGACCCCCCAAATCCAAGGACGGGAAGACTCACAGAGTTCCCTTTGCAGGACAGCCACTGTCTCACCTTATTCCTGCTAGGAAGAAACAAAAACCATCAGCCATAAAATTGAGGGTTGGAAGTTCTCTCTTGGATCCTTCCAGAAAGTCAGTAAGCACCAAAAAAAAAAAAAAAAAAAAAAAAAAAAAAAAAAAAAAAAAAAAAAAAAAAGCAAAATAGCTGGGCGTGGTGGCTCAGACCTTTAATCCCAGCACTCAGGAGGCAGAGGCAGGAGGATCATCATGAGTTCAAGGCCACCCTGAGACTACATAGTGAATTCCAGGTCAGCCTGGACTAGAGCGAGACCCTACCTCGAAAAACCAAAAAAAAAAAAGTCAGTAAGCAAAAGGCTCATTTTGTCAAAAAGCAGCTCGGCAGCAATTCCCGTCCTTGCCGGCAGGTGGGGCCATGGGCCCGCGGTAGGCGCGCAAACCGAGCCTCGCTCCCTCGTGCCCCGCCCGCGGGAAGCTCACACCTGGGCCGACCTCAGGCTGTGCGGTGAAACCCTCGGCCACTTCCGAATTCAGTGACCAAAGCAATGCATAGTCATTCTGTAATAAATAGATGAATGAATGAAATCCAGAAACATCCAGGCAGTGTGGTATATGGGTTACAAACCAAGATTTGGGGTGGGAGGCAGAGGTAGAAGGGTCGCTGTGAGTTTGAGGCCACCTGAGACTACCTAGAGAATTCCAGGTCAGCCTGGGCTAGAGCGAGACCCTACCTCGAAAGGCAAAAAAAAAAAAAAAAAAAAAAAAGAAAGAAAGAAAGAAGAAAGTCCTGGCTGGCTGTGTTGGCAAAGGTGGGAGGATCACTGTGAATTCAAGGCCAGCCTAGGCTAGATTGAAACTATACTTTGCAAAACCAAAGAAAGAGAGACAGACAGACAGACAGACAGACAGACAGACAGACAGACAGACAGACAGACAGAAAGGAGGAGGAAGAGGAGGAGGAGAAGAAGAAAAAAGAAGATAAAAGAAAAGACCTAGGCTGGAGAGATGGCTCAGAGGTTAAAAACGACCTAACGACCCAAGTTTGATTCCCTAGTGCCCATGTACAGCCAGATGCACAGTGGGGTCTGGAGTTTGTTTGAAGTGGACAGAGGCCCTAGTGCCTCCATTCTCTGTCTCCCCTCTCCACTGGGCACACCTTTAATCCCAGCATTTGGGAGGCTGAGATAGGAGGATCACCGTGAGTTCAAGGCCAGACTGGGACTAGAGTGAATTCCAGGTCAGCCTGGGCTAGAGCGAGACCCTACCTTTAAAAAAAGAAAGAAAGAAAGAAAGAAAGAAAGAAAGAAAGAAAGAAAGAAAGAAAGAAAGAAAGAAAGAAAGAAAGAAAAAAGAAAGGTCAGAAGGGAATCAGAAAATTCTTGGTTCATTCTCCCTGTGTAGGAATCTAGCTTGACATGACTACAGCCATTTTTGTATTTTTTAAAATGTTTTTGCTTGTTTACTTATTTATTTGAGGGAGAGAGAACATGTCAGGGCCTCTTTCAGCTGCAAACAAACTCTAGACACGCACAACTTTTTGCATCTAGCATCTAGCATCTAGCATTGGTTTAACTGCCATTTGTGTCTCTGTGCTGGTTATATATTAATGATTATTTTTTAAATACACTGAGTTTTCCCAAAGCATTCGGTCAGCGTCAATCCTGCCTGGACAGCATTCCACGCTTAACCATGGTTCAGGCAATCCTTACACTCCCCCAGCCAAAGTTCCATCAGGCCCAGGAGGGGAAGGTGGAACAGGTGGCTTATGTCTGGGTATCCCTCAACTTTCTGAAAGGCCACTTTGTTTTTATGGGCGGTATTTTAGTCTTATGTTGTTACATAACAAATGCTCAGACTTTTAATGGCTTAAAGAGATATCCATCATGACATTCCAGCCCTGCAGGAAATGTGGCTGGGTTCGCTTTGCAGGCTCTTACAAGCTTGAGCCAAAGGTACTGAAGGACAGAGGACAGGCTCAGCTCCACACCCAAGTCTCTGGGAAGAATTCGCATTCAAGTTCATTTAGATTGTCAGCAGGGTTCGATCCTTGCAGCTGTAGGGTGAATGTGCCCATTTCCTTGCTGGCTGTTAGCCAAGGACCCAAAAAAACACTCACTGTCGCAGCCACGTGGCTGCCTATGCCTCAAAAAAAGACTCTCTTTCTTGTTAGGGGAAAGGAGTGTGGGAGAGGACGCCTTAAAAAAAATTATATCAAATTGCTCTTTTCAGGCTGGAGAGATGTCTCAGTGGTTAGGGCGCTTGCCTGCACTGCCTAAAGACCAGAGTTCAATTCCTCAGTACCCATAAAAAGCCAGATATACAGTGGTGCATGCATCTGGAACTCATTTGCAGTGGCTGGAGGCTCTGGCCTGCCCATTCTCTCTCTCCACTTGCAAATAAATATATTTTTTTCAATTGCTCTTGGCTGGGCATGGTGGTGCATGCCTTTAATCCCAGCATTTTAGGAGACTGAGGTGGGAGGATCATTGTGAGTTCAAGGCCAGCCTGGGACTGCAGAGTGAGTTCCAGGTCAACCTGGGGCTTCAGTCAGACCTTACCTCAAAAAAACAAATATTAAAAAATTATATATATATATGTGTGTGTGTGTGTGTGTGTGTGTGTGTGTGTGTGTGTGTACCAAATAAGGGAGCCAGGTTTCAGGCCTTAAATGAAATATTTTTAAATGGTCTGAAGAGATGGCTTAATGGTTAAAGACATTTGCTTGCAAAGCCTGAAGACTTGGGTTGAATTCCCCAGTACCTATCTATGTAAGCCAGATGCACAAGGTGGTCCATCCATCTGGAGTTCATTTGTAGCAGCAAGAGGCCCTGACACACCCATTCTCTCTCTCTCTCTCTCCCTCCCTCTCTCTCTCCTTGCAAATAAATAAATAAATAACTTTATAAATACAAAAGTTAAACTATACAGTAGAAGATATTTAAATAAACACACATAGATATTTTTTCTGTTTTTTTTTTTTTTTTTTTGCTTGTTTTGTTTTTCAAGGTAGGGTCTCGCTCTAGCCCAGGTCACCTAGAATTCACTATGTAGTCTCAGGGTGGTCTCGAACTCACTGTGATCTTCCTATCTCTGCCTCCCAAGTACAGGGACTAAAGCTGTGCGTCACCACGCCCAGCCTAGAACTCTTTGAACTTCCAATCATCCTACCTCACTTCCCAAGTGCTGGGTTATATGGTCAGTCATGCCTGGCAGCACTGGAGATGGACCCCAGGGCCTACTTCTACTAGGAAGTTCTGTGCCTCGTGCATGTGGAGATCAGAGGGTGGCTTTGGGAGCTGGTCCTCTCCTGCTTTGTTTGAGGTAGGGACTCTCCTTGTTTACCAGACTAGCTGGAAGACAAGCCTCCTGCTTTCTCACTGTAGGCACACTGGAATTACACAGGTTCATGCCTTCTAGTTTTTATGTGCGTTCTGGGGATCTGAACTCATGCACTCATGCTCGCTACTTTATCCACTGAGCCATCTCTCCAGCCCCCTCTTAGGGTTTTGAGACACCATTTCAGCCTCAAACTTTTGATCCTCCTTCCTCAGTTTCTGGGATTACAGACAGACATGTGCCAACATGATTTAAGGTTTCTGTGTCCTTTAATGTACTTCCATCTTCTGTTTTTGTTTTTAGCACTGCTTCAAATTTTTTTTTTCGAGGTAGGGTCTCGCTCTAGTCCAGGCTGACCTGGAATTCACTCTGTAGTCTCAGGTGGCCTTGAACTCACGGAGATCCTCCTACCTCTGCCTCCCGAGTGCTGGGATTAAAGGCGTGCGCCACCACGCCCGGCTGTTGCTTCAATTTTTATACTGACCAAAAAACCCCAAATACCCCTAGAGATCATGCTGGGACTCAGGGGAGTCGGGGATGGGAACAAAATGTGTGGGGAGACATCTGAGCTCCAAGTCATAGTAAGAGACTTAGGTTAGAGAACTGTATCTGTCCAGGGAGCAAACTGTTCACGCATCCTAGATTCCCCTGCCGGGGACGGGGACCCACAACAGGGAGCCACTGAGTCAAGCAGAGCCATTCTGCCATCTTTCCCCAGGTTCTCCAACTCCATGGCTTACTATGGCCTGGCCATGGACTTGCAGAAGTTCGGGCTCAGCATCTACCTGGTGCAGGCTCTATTTGGGATCATCGATGTCCCCGCCATGCTGGTGGCCACCACTACCATGATTTACGTGGGTCGTCGGGCCACAGTGGCCTCCTTCCTCATCCTGGCTGGACTCATGATCATCACCAACATGCTTGTGCCTGAGGGTGAGTCATCAATGCAGCCCTGTGGCAAGACGCTCTGGGGTCTGCTCTCACTGATGATGACACAGAGGAGTACTTTTCTAGGTCTGGAAAGTGACTGTGAAACTTTATTTATTTATTTATTTTTGGTTTTTCAAGGTAGGGTCTCACTTTAGCCCAGGCTGACCTGGAATTCACTATGTAGTCTCAGGGTGGCCTTGAACTCATGGTAATTCTCCTTAGTGCCATGGGCTCACAAAGGACAGGAGTCTGCCCTCAGAACATAGTTATGCTAGGAGATGAGACAAACGATGCAAAGTCACTAGAGGGTCAGAGTGCTTTACATGGGCTTGTATGTGGCTTCTGATGTATGTGACCCTTGGAGCAGGTAGCGTGTCTACGGCTGAGAAGCCTGTCTGAAATGATCCTCCCTGGAGCACTCTGAGACATCCAGTGCCCAGTACTTCATGCTGATGCAAGGAGACTCTGAAGCAGAAGGTTCAACCCTTGGCATCTTAAATACTGGCCAGTGACTCCGAAGAGAAGCCCAGGTCCAATATTGGAAACTTAGAGCATGCGCTAAGCCATGAGTCCATCTGTGCCCCCTACTCCCTTGGGCAGATTGTCTCCCTTCTATGGCGTTTGCTGTTGTTGTTTTTAATATTTTATTTATTTATAAGCAGAGAGATACAGACAGAAAGAAAGAATGGGTGTGCCAGGGCCTCTAGCCACTGCAAATGAACTCCAGATGTATATGCCACTTAGTACATCTGGCCTACCTAGGTCATTAGGCTCTGGTGGCAAATGACCTAACCACTGAGCAATCTCTCTAGCCCTGTTTTTGTTTGTTTGTTTGTTTGTTTTACTTTGGGGTTTGGGAACACAAACAGATGTGTGTATGTGTAAGTATAGTATGTGCACATGTCTGTACAGATGCACAGGGGCATGCTCATTGCGCACTAGTGGGAAAGCTGGAGGAGAACATCGGGTGTCCTCCTCTGGCACTGAACAAACAACTGGCATTTTTTTCAGTCAGACTGGCTGACCAGCAAGTCACAGTGATTTTCCAGTCTCCGCCTCACATGGGATTAGGGTTGCAGGTGTGCGTGGACATTCCAAGATGTTTACATGGGTCCTGGTGTCAAAGTCAGTTCCAGGTCCTCTCATGCCTCATGGCAAACTCTCTTACCTACTGAGCCAGCCCTGAGCCAGATTCTGTTTTTTTTTTTTTTTTCAAGGCAGGGTCTCATTCTATCCCAGGCTGACCTGGAATTCACTATGTAGTCTCAGGGTGGCCTTGAGCTCATGGTAATTCTCCTACCTCTGCCTCCCGAGTGCTGGGATTAAAGGCATGTACTACCATGCCTGGCCTCACTTTTTAAAAAAATATTTTTATTTATTTTCAAGGGGAGAAACAGAGAGGGGGAGAGAGAAGAGGGAGAGAGAGAGAGAGAGAGGTGAGAAGCATGCGCCAGGGACTCTTGCAGTTTCAAACTCCAGATGCATATGCCACTTTGTGCATCTGGCATTCTGTGGGCACTGGGGAATTGAACCTGGGCTGTCAGACTTTGCAGGCAAGTGCCTTTAACCACTGAACCATCTCTTCAGTCCCACTGATTTATTTATTTATTCATTTGCAAGGAGAAAAAGAGAATGAATGGGCACACCAGAGCCTCCAGCCACTGCAAACGAACCCCAGATGTATGTGCCACCTTGTGCATCTGACTTCACATGGGTTCTGGGGATTTGAACCCAGGTTGTCAGGCTTTGCAAGCAAGTGCCTTGACCACTGAGCCATCTCTGTAGCCCTGATTTTTAGTTTTTGAGTCCTTCTGCCTCAACTTCCTAGATGCTGGGATTCAATGTGCCACCATTCTTGTTGCTGGGGATTGAATCAGGCCTTCCTGCATATGAGCTACGCCAAATGAGCCTCAACCCAGGACATATTTTCTTCCAATCAATTTTCTTATTAATAAATTTTGTAAAGCTAGACATGGTGGCTCACTCCTATAATCCCAGCTCTCTAGAGGCAGGGGTAAGAGAATTGCTGTGAGTTCTAGGTCAGCCTGGGCTAGAGTGAGACTTTGCCTCAAAAAAAAAAAAAGAAGAAGAAAGAAAGAAAGAAAGAAAGAAAGAAAGAAAGAAAGAAAGAAAGAAAGAAAGAAAGAAAGAAAGAAAAGCCAAGCCTGGTATGGTGGTACACAGCACTCAAGGGCAGAGGTAGGAGGATCACTGTGAGTTTGAAGCCAGCCTGGGACTACAGAGTGAGTTCCAGGTCAGCCTGGGCTAGAGTGAGACCCTACCTGGAACCCCCTCAAAAAGAGAAAGAGAAAGAGAGAGAGAGAGAGAGAGAGAAAGTCACAGTGGCCAGCTGGACCAGAGCTTTTGAACTCAAGTGTGACTGCAAAGCTTGTCCAGGCTCCTGAGCAGGCCTTGCTGACAGGTGCATAGAAGTGAGGAAGTGCAGGTCAAGAGGAAGGGTGGTCTCTCTCCCCTCTCTCTCTCTCTACCTCCCTTCACTGGGGCCACAGGAACACACGTGAGTCTGACTCCCCCTCACCCAGCCTGGCTAGGTGTGTGTGGGGGAGCATGATACAGTTTCTTTCTTTCTTTTTTTTATTGTCCATAATGAGTTACATTATTTATTGATACAGTTTCTTAATCTGGGGAATTTCTCTGCTTGTCTCTGTTTCATAATTTGTGGTAACTTCTCATCTTTAATTACTTATCCAACTGTCCTATGATCTCTGAATCCACCACATGAGTACTCCACCAACTCCTCTTAACTGCCCTCCATGGGAAGATACATAGTGGGTGCTATAAAGAAAAAAAGAAGAAGAAGAAAAAGGGAGGTTCGGTATTTCTGGGCCCCAGCTGGGAACTGAGGTGGTGAAAATCTGTTACCCTCCCCCCACCCCCATGGCTCTGTCTCCCACCTCCTCCTATGCCCAGAACTTCCCCTCTGGTTCTCCTTCTCTGAAGGCACCTTCAGCCTCCCACCACACTCCTCCTCTACCCGCTGCTCCCCACAGTTTGGCCTCTCTCTTTTGTCCCTCTAGACATGCAGACCCTGCGCACTGTGCAGGCTGCTCTGGGCAAAGGCTGCTTGGCCAGCTCCTTCATCTGCATATACCTATTCACAGGAGAGCTGTACCCCACGGAAATCAGGTGCGTGCTGGAGGCAGTGCCCAGGCTGAGACCCTCTCTGCTCTCTGACATCTATGCCCAGCCTCTGGGGGTCAAGGCTCTGCTGCTGACCACTTGGTGCCTCCCACAGGCAGATGGGGATGGGCTTCACCTCAGTCAGTGCCCGCTTTGGAGGTCTAGTAGCACCCCTGGTCACCACACTAGGAGAGATCAGCTCTATCCTGCCACCTGTGGCCTTTGGTGCCACCTCCATCCTGGCTGGGCTGGCTGTCACCTGCTTCCTGACTGAGACACGTAATGTACCACTGGTGGAGACCATTGCTGCAATGGAGAAGAGGTGAGCACCCATGGGTACCATGGGGTTTAAGGCCAGATGGGATGCAGTTATCCAGAAATAGCTGGGGGACAGCACCATCCTCTACCTCTGTACACAAAACCAACAATGCTACTTTCTTTTTTAATTAGTTAATTTATTTAAGAGAGGGAGAGAAAGAGGCAGGTAGAAAATGGGCAAACCAGGGCCTCCAGCCACTGCAAACAAACTCCAGATACATGTGCCATGTTAGTACTAGGGAACTTGGAAGACCTTAGTTTTGGGGAAACAGATGTACCAGACAAAGGACTGCTTTTTCTGATCCATTTAAAAGAAAGTTGTTGGAAAGAACCTCTTTAGAATGTTTTGCTTTGTATTTCCTCCACTCAAGGACATTCTCCTACATAAACACAATGTAACCATCAAGTCGGAAATCTGGTATTGACACATTCTCTCCATTTAACCTGAAGACTCCTAGCTTTCCACTTTCTCCAACAATTTCTGAGAAGCATGAGGGCACAACCAGGCTTGGTGGCAGATGTCTGTAATCCTGGAACTCAGGATACTGGAGTGGGAGGGTCTTAAAGTTCAAAGGCACTGTGGGGATACATAAAAAGATTCTGTCTTGGAGTTTGCAGTGGCAGGAGGCCCTGGCATGCCCATTCTCTCCTCTCTTTTTCGTTAAGTCTCTCACTGTCTATCTTAAATAAATACACAAGTAAATAAATATTTAGCCGAGTATGGTAGATCATGCTTTTAATCCCAGCACTCAGGAGGCAGAGGTAGGAGGATCGCTGTGAGTTCAAGGCGACCCTGACACTACAGAGTGAATTCCAGGTCTTCCTGGGCTAGAGTGAGACCCTACCTCGAAATACCAAAAAATTAAAAATATTTTATATCTGGGCATGGTGGTACATGCCTTTAATCCCAGCACTTGGGAAACAGAGGTATGAGGATCACTGTGAGTTCCAGGCCACCCTGAGACTACATAGCCCAGGTCAGCCTGACCTAGAGCAAGACCCTACTACCTCTAAAAAAAAAAAAAAAGAAAAAGAAAAAAAAATTCTTTGATTAAAAAATATTTTAGCCGGGTGTGGTGGCACACGCCTTTAATCCCAGCACTCAAGAGGCAGAGGTAGGAGGGTTGCCATGAGTTTGAGGCCACCCTGAGACCCTACCTCGAAAAAACAACAAAAAAAATGGTTGAAATAGCAAAAATTTTCTAAGGATGGATTCTGAAGTGGGAAAGTCAGGATATGAGTAAAACAAGAAGATAACCAAATTTTCATTTGCCTTTTGACAGAGCCAAAGAAGGCCTTTCTAAAAAGGATGCAGAAGAGAAGAGTGAAGAAATTTCTCTTCAGCAGCTAGGGGCTTCTCCCCTCAAAGAAACCATCTAAGTGGCCGAGAGTCTGCAGCTCAGCAAGTGTCCAGGCCAACCCTGTCCCAGGGCTTGGTCACCAACACTGTGCTGGACCTCTAGGCAAAACCAGCCGACAGGACATCATGGCATTGCTGGAGAGCCAGCCCTGGGCCAGGGCCTTCCACGCTCAGAAGGAAACACAGTGTTCACATTACAAATATCCAGAAAGCAAAAGACACCTGCTTGGGACCAAAGGAAGCTTGTCCTCCACAACAATAAAAGTGCGGTTCCTTTCCCAATTCACCCTTAAAAATGGCTACTTCCTCAGCCGGGCGTGGTGGCGCACGCCTTTAATCCCAGACTCGGGAGGCAGAGGTAAGAGGATTGCCGTGAGTTCAAGGCCACCCTGAGACTCCTTAGTGAATTCCAGGTCAGTCTAGGCTAGAGCGAGACCCTACCTCGAAAAACCTGCAAGGTCAGGGTGACATGTGTGCCATAGTTTCCTTGAGATAATTCCAGAACTCACTTAGGTTCACCCCTTTGGAAGGAGTGAACACTCCTTCATGCCTTCTGGGGGCTCATTTCACCTCCTGCCTGACCACTGTCCCCACAGCAGGCCTTCTTGGCTCTCTGTAGCTGAGTGGGACTTGCAGGTAGCACGAGAATAGCTGAGAAGTAAACGGGGAGACAGAGCCAGGCCATGTGTGGGGGCTGAAATTCCGGATTGACTAGGGGGGCCTGAGAAATAAGAGAGAGAAAAACAGAGCCCTCAACAGGGCAGTTCTTTCTTCAGAGCAATGAACAGAGGGCTGCCATTCTCCAGCATGAGGAGACCAGCAGCCCTGTGAGGGAGTCAGAGCAGGGGATTTAAAGGGAATCCCCCCTCTGGGCTGAGTGGGTTAAAAAGGAAGGGAAGACCGGGCTCTTGTTTTGCTAACACCCTGCTCTAATGAAAGATGGGTCGGCCTGGTACTCATGAGCCTGTTAGGGCTGGGGTCTCTGTGTGACAGGTGTCTCTTATCACACTGTAGTCCAGGGAATGTTTATGGTCTGGTCCACAAAAAATGTTTCCACAAAGAAATGTGGTCACTGAGTTTGCCCAGTGACTCTTTAACCCTTCGTAGACCCTGTCATTTAGTGAAAATCTCATCTTTTCTTTCTTTCTTTTTTTTTTTTTTTTTTTTTTTTTTTTTTTTTTTTTTTTTTTTTTTTTTTTTTTTTTTTTTTTTTTTTTTGGTTTTTCGAGGTAGGGTCTCACTGTAGTCCAGGCTGACCTGGAATTCACTATTCACTAAGTCTCAGGGTGGCCTTGAACTCACAGCAGTCCTCCTACCTCTTGCCTCCCAAGTGCTGGGATTAAAAGCGTGCGCCACCACACCCGGCTGAAAAAAAATTTTTTTTTTTTTGGTTTTTCGAGGTAGGGTCTCACTGGAGTCTCAGGCTGGCCTCGAACTCACAGCAATTCTCCTACCTCTGCCTCCTGAGTGTTGGGATTAAGGTGTGCGCCACCATGCCCGATTTAGTGGGGGACTTTATTTAAAAGAAAATGGGAAGTTACAGAGATCTCCGGTCACCAGTGTGGAGAGAACACGTGGGAGAGGTTTTAGCAAAAATCTGTAAATCTGTCCTGGTCAGCCAAACAAGCAGCAAAAGAAAGGATATCAGAGGGCTTGGGAGCCATCATGAGGAAAAGGGTTTATGTGGGAGAGAACCCCAGCCCCTCACCACAGCCTTACCCAAGGCCTGGAGCCTGGAGAGACTCAGATGTCCTTCTATTAGCAAGCCCTGTAGGGGAGAAAGAGGGACAGAATTTCCTGTTCCAGTGAGTGTTCCCTGGCCCAGGTGAGCAGAGAGACAGCTGGTTGGTCTATCTTTGACCAATCAGTTTCAGGATTTAGGTTTGAACTCTAATTAGAGACACCTCCCACTCAAGGGAGAAGGTCAGGCGTGGAATCTTCCTGAAAGTACAAGTTAACTTGTCACATGGATAACAGCATCGGAAGCAATCCTACCCTTCCTTTGGCTCTTACATCCTTCCCGCCACCTCTTCTGCAGAGGACCCTGAGCCAAGGCTCTCTTGGATTGAAATACAAAATCCTCCATTTCTCCCATAGATTTAATCTTGTGTGGCCGGGCGTGGTGACGCACACCTTTAATCCCAGCACTCGGGAGGCAGAGGTAGGAGGATCACCATGAGTTCAAGGCCACCCTGAGACCACATAGTGAATTCCAGGTCAGCCTGGGCTAGAGTGAGACCCTACCTCGAAAAAAAAAAAAAAGATTTAATCTTGTGTGTGTGTGGGGGGGGTATGTGTATGTTCACACAAATGTGGGTGCATCCACCCCTCTTGGAGACAATGAGAGAATAGAAGAAAGCTAACTTATTTCACAGCGTTAGTCAGGGACTGGGGCTCAGAGGGAATCAGGAGATGCCACTCCATGTGCCACTGGACACACCTGGATCTCACCGAGACCCATCTACAATGCTCCCTGCTATCCACAGCCTAGCCCCTAGGCCCAGGTGTGAGTGGACTCTGGGATCCAGCCTCCAGATTTTCCCCTGCCTATCTGAATCAAACACTACAAAGGTGGTGGCCTGCCCTCTTTCTCTCTCTTGCTTCTCTCTTCCCTTTTGGGGACCCTCATGTGATCAGCTGTCATCCAGTGTGGCCTGGAGTCCCCACCACACACATGAGTTTCCCGTTCCTATCCTCACCCAGCAGCCTAGCTGGGCGACGATGGGAAATCCTGTACCTTATTCCTAGCCTCTCAGCTTGTTTCTATTTTATAATTTTTATTCATACTCTGGATTTACTATGTGGGTGTAAAAGACTTGCGACTGACAAATGTTGAAAGAAAAGGCAGAAAAACTAAATGGGAACCTATGTGAAATAAGAATCTTCAAGTTAAAAACAAATAAACGTGAGACAGGTGTGGTGTCTCAAGCCTTTAGTCCCAGCACTTAAAAGACCTCAGAGCTAGAAGGGTCGCTGAGTTCCGAGGCAAGCTTTGAACTATAGAGTGAGATCCAGGTTAGCCTGGGCTAGAGCCTACCTTGAAAAATCAAGGTGTGTGTGTGTGTGTGTGTGTGTTAAAGCTAAAACTAAAATTAAAACAACATGGAAGCCAGGCATAGTGATAGGAGTTCAGGGCCAGCCTGGGCAATATAGGGAGACCTGGTCTCAAAACAAAACAAATCAAATCACAACTGTGGGGCTGGAGAGATGGATCAGTGGTTAAAGGTGCTTACTTGCAAAGCCTGGTGGCTCTAGTTTGATTCCCCAATACCCATGTAAATCCAGATGCACAAATTCATCCGGAGTTCATTTGCAGTGGCTGAAAGCCCTGGTGTACCCATACTCTTTGTCTGCCTCTCTCAAATTAAAAAAAAAAAAAAACAACAAACAACTAGGGCTGGAGAGATGGCTCAGCGGTTAAGGCACTTGCCTCCAGTGCCTAAGGCCTCAGGTTCAATTCCCCAGGACCCACATATGCCAGACCCACAAGGTGGTGGCCCTGGTGAGCTCTCTCTCTCTCTCTCTTTCTCTCTCTCTCCTTGAAAAATGAATAAATAAAATATTTTTTTTAAAAAACTGAGCCGGGTGTGGTGGTGCACACCTTTAATCCTAGCACTTGGGAGGTAGGAGGATTACCGAGAGTTCAAGGCCACCCTGAGACTACAGAGTGAATTCCAGCTCAACCTGGACTAGAGTGAGACCCTACCTCAAAAAACAAAACAGAAAACAAAAAAACTGGGTTCCAGCCTCATAATAAAGCTGTGTTTGCTTCAGAGCAGGCTGGACCAAGGCTTCAGAATGAATCATAATAAACCCAATACAAAATGTGGGTCCAGTGTCAGGCATCTTGCCAAGCCATTTCTGGTTCAGGGTTAGATCATTGCTGCCTCCAGGCCAGGCTGCTGTTAACCACACTATTTCAGGATGTCTTACATTGCAACAACCTGACTCTAGACACAGACATAGAGCCCTGCCCATAAAAGCAGCCCCTGAGGTTTCCCCGGCAAACTTTCTCTCTATTGTCTTTGTGATACCACAGTGGATCTAAGAAACTCTACTTCCGTCTTCTTCAGTCAGTTCAGGGTCAACCTGGGCTACGTGAGACCCTGTCTCAGGAAGGAAGAAAGGAAAGGGAGGAAGAGGGCTGGAGAGATGGCTCAGCGGTTAAGGCATTTGTCTCCAGTGCCTAAGGCCCTGGGTTCAATTCCCCAGGTCCCACATAAGCCAGACCCACAAGGTGGTGGCTGTGGCTCTCTCTCTCTCTCTCTCTCTCTCTCTCTCTCTCTCTCTCTTTCTCTCTCTCTCCTTGAAAATGAATAAATAAAATAAACTGAAGGAAAAAATATGCCAGTTAAGAATGAGCAGTTGTAGCCAGCATGGTGGCGCACGCCTTTAATCCCAGCACTCGGGAGGCAGAGGTAGGAGGATTCCCGTGAGTTCGAGGCCACCCTGAGACTACATAGTGAATTCCAGGTCAGCCTGGACTAGAGCGAGACCCTACCTCGAACCCCCCCCCAAAAAAAATGCCACTGAGATGAGACAGGAAAGAGGAGATGGACACAGGCAGGGGTGGCTGGGCAGCCATGGACTTTGAAGGCTGAGGAAAGAGGACAGACGGATAAGGCCCTCCTCTGTCACGTTGAGTGAGAGGCTGGAAGGGAGACGAAACTTGGGGTGTTCTACACAGGGGATGGAGCTGATGTTAGCTAGTTCAAGATCCACAGCTCCCTTTTGAAATATTTTACCTCCCACTATTTAGAAAGCCTTGGCTTCAGCTAACAATGGGGATTTGCAGGGAGAACAGCGAACCCTGAAGCCATGCTACATAGCCACCTGGTAGGTGGGGCGGTGGCTCCTGGCATTCATTAGTGTGAAAAATCAGTAAGGGACTTAAAAAAACTTTTTATTGATAGCTTCCATAATTATAGACCATAAGCCATTATGATTCCCTCCCTCCTCCCCCTCCCTTATATTTCTTCCTCCTCTCTATTAGTCTGTTTTGTTTCGGTGTCATCATCTTTTCCTCTCATTATGTATAGGTATTATCAGGCACTGTGAAGTCATGAATATCAAGTTTGCATTGTAAGCAGTCCTACCCTTTCTTTGGCTCTTACAGTCTTTCCACCATCTCTTCTGCAATAGACCCTGAGCCTCAGGAAGTGTGATAGAGATGTCCCAGTGCTGAACACTCCACTGTCATTTCTTCTCAGCACTGTGGTTTCTTGAGTTATCCCAGTGGTCACTACCATCTGAAGAGGAAAAGTTTCTCAATCCAAGAGTGAGAATAGCATTATCTTTGGGTATAATTATTTTTTAAGTGCTTGTTAGGCAGTTTGGTTGGCATTAATATATGCATTTAGCCAGACAACAGCAGGTGTTACTCCCCTAGGACTCATGACCTTCCCCACTATATGGTTTTGACTAGGTCTTCAGTACCAGGCATGCTTTCCCTCCTGTGGAGCAGGCCTCTAGTCCAATCAGAGAGCAAGTGGTTTCCCCAATAGACGTGCCACTATTGCCCCAGTTGGCCTGGATGGCCAGTGTTAGGCTTGCAAGGTCCACTGTGTTCACCACCCTTGATGACTTCTCTCTCCCATAGGGTGCATGCAGCCTTAGCTTTTTCCAGTTTTCTGTCAGCTGGTTAACAGGAAGGATGCTTCCAGCTCAGCTCCAGCTTGATTTCTCAGTGACCTGCAGCCCAAGAATATGTGGTCTTTAGCAATAGGGTCTTATCATCTCATTCTGGTGAGCAACCAAGAGCTTTGGCAATGGCCTGTAATGTTCTGGGGGGACCTCAGGAACCTCCCTGGTCAACAACGCCTTTTTCCATTTTGTTTTCTTTTTATGAGACAAGATATTTCCAATTTGGCCCAAGCTGGTCCCAAACTCACAACTTCCCAAATGCTGGGATTACAAACATGAGCCATCATGCCCAGCTCAATAATATAACCCAAATGAACTGTTTACTTTAAAATGATTAAGATTTGGGGGTGGGGGAAGATGATTCAGCACACACCTTTACTTTTTTTTTTTGTTTGTTTGTTTTTTGGTTTTTCGAGGTAGGGTCTCACTCACAGCAATCCGAAATCCTCCTACCTCGGCCTCCCAAGTGCTGGGATTAAAGGCGAGGCAGAGCACACACCTTTAAAATCAGCCGAGGTAGGAAGATCACTGCGATTTCGAGGCCAGCCTGGGACTACAGAGTGAGTTCCAGGTCAGCCTGGGCTAGAACAAGGCCCTACCTCAAAAAAACAAAACAAAAATTCTCAAAAAACAAAATAAATAGGGAATAGGGGCAGGGGAGATGGCTCAGCGGTTAAAGGAACTTGCTTGCAAAACCTGAATTCGATTCCCAAATACCCACATAAAGCCAGATACAGTAAGTGGCACATAGGTCCAGAGTTCCTTTGCAGTGGCAGGAGACCCTGGAACGTCCATACTCGCTTTCTCTCTGTTGCAAAATGAATTTAAACTAAGGGGAATAAAGGAAAAATGAGTTTTAAGACAGGGTTGGTCTTGAAGTCGTGGCATTCTTCTTGCCTTGGTCTCCCAAGTGCTGGGATTACAGGAGTGAGAATTGTGGTAGAAAAAAATTAACAAAGAAACCAGGTCCAGATGATACTCAAAAAGTTTTGCCGAGGGGGGTTTGGGGGGTGGGGGGTGGCGCACGCCTTTAATCCCAGCACTCGGGAGGCAGAGGTAGGAGGATCGAGGTGAGTTCAAGGCCACCCTGAGACTACATAGTGAATTCCAGGTCAGTCTGGACTAGAGCGAGACCCTACCTCGAAAAACCAAAAAAAAAAAAAAAAAAAAAAGTTTTGCCGGGCGTGGTGGTGCACGCCTTTAATCCCAGCACTTGGGAGAGGCAGAGGTAGGAGGATCGCCTTCAGTTTGAGGCCAGCCTGAGACTACATTACATCGCATTGCATTACATTACATTACATTACACAAGGATTTTTTTGTTTTGTTTTGGTTTTTTGAGGTAGGGTCTCGCTCTAGCCCAGGCTGACCTGGAATTCACTATGCACTCAGGCTGGTCTGAAACTCACAGCGATCCTCCTACCTCTGCCTCCCGAGTTCATGTGCCACCACACCCGACTAAAACAGAGTTTCTATGTCCCAGCTTCCCCAGGGAGACAGCATTCGAGTCTCCTATCTATGCAGCTGCACCTGCTTGTATCAGGTTAGTGCAGCCACAGCACAAACACCCCTAAGCAAACAGCTTTCCGTCCTACATTTGTACTTTCTTGTCACTGAATGACTGCTAAGGAATTTTCTGTTTGTGCCCCAAATCATGTAACCTTAGAAACTTGTAACCCACCAATAGTGTGAAGAATTCAAGATGATGTCACACTACCTGCTATACTGTCCATAAAACCCCTGAACCATCGGAGCTCAGTGCTGAGGCTTTGGAAGTTATTCCCCTGAGCCCATGTCCACACGAATATTCTGATTCTCCATTCTATCTCTGGTGCCGGCTCTGTGTGACTCAGTTTCCCATTACACCACCACCTGCCAGCTGAGCACAGCAATTCTCAAGACGGCTAGAGGCCAGGGACTTCTGGGGGATAAGTAGGAGGAGTCAGGCAGAGCTGGAGCGGGTCTTGGCCTGGGTCAGGATATGCAGGATGTAGTCAGGGGAGGGGTGGAGAGGAAAAACCACATTGCTCCGCTAGGCCTCTAATAGGCGCCCATATTCCCCAGGGAAGCTGCCTTTTAGAACCCAGGCACAAGAGGGTGGAGATGCTGAGCGCTCTTTCCTTCTCGCACGAGGCAAGGTAAACTTGGAGCTCTACAAGACACGCAAGGCACCCACAAACAGGACACGCATCAGGTGGCGCGCGACTTTAGCACCAGCACTCAGGAGGCAGAGAAAGGAGGGTCGCTGTGAGCTCGAGGCCAGCCTGAAACTACAGAGTGAATTAGTGAATTCCGGGTCAGCCTGGGCTCTCGGAGCTTCGCAGCAGCGCAGCTGACACCCTAAAAACGCATCTGCTGAGGGCGCAGGCGCGCAGTTTCGCCCCACGGTGCAGCGGAGGGCGCGAGCTGCGCAGCCGCAGTGGACGTCGGGCGGTTCGCGCGCAGGGAGGGCGGGGCTGACCGGCCTCGCGCATGCGTGCGCCGGGCAAACCATTTGGCGCGTTTTTCCTAGCTGCTGGGCTGTGCTCTCCTCTCGCAGCAGAGTAGCTGTGGGAAGCAAGACTGTTTCCTCCGCCGCGACGAGATCTCGCTTCCGGAGATTTAGGGGCTGACGGTCAGCAGACGGGTGCACCCGGCCCTCCTGGGTCACCATGTCCGTGTCCACCCAGCAGCTGGCGGAGGAGCTGCAGATCTTCGGCCTAGACTACGATGACGCTCAGATGGAGAAATGTGAGTCTCGCACCCCAGCCCAGGACGTGTTCCCAGACGTCCAGAACGGTAGTAGTGTGTGTGTGGGGGGCGCCTCCAAGTCCAAGATCTTCTGGGGTATTACTTAGATCCTAAATAAAACAACACAAGAAGGGCTGGAGAGATGGCTCAGTGGTTAAGGCGCTTGCCTGCAAAGCCCAACGACCTGAGTTCGATTCCCCAGTACCCACGTAGAGCCAGCTGCACAGAGTGGCACATGCACCCGGAGTCCGTGTGCAGTGGCTGGAGGCCCTGGTCTATTTCTGCTTATAAATAAATTATATATAAATATATATTATATAAATATATACAAATGGCACAGAAATGTGATAAAGATGTCCCGGGCTAAATAAACACTCCACTGTCATTTCATCTCAGCACTATGGTGTCTTCTGTGTTACCTCAGTGGTCACCACCATGGGAATCACTTCTTACTAGATAGAC
Source organism: Zapus hudsonius (assembly GCA_004024765.1). Taxonomy (NCBI): domain Eukaryota; kingdom Metazoa; phylum Chordata; class Mammalia; order Rodentia; family Dipodidae; genus Zapus; species Zapus hudsonius. The sequence goes on from PVHP010026081.1 coordinate 22,119, forward strand.
TTTCTCTTTTTAAAAAAATATTTTATTTATTCATTTCAAGCAGAGAGAGAGAGAAAGAGAGAGAGAGGGCACCAGGGCCACCTCCTTGTGGGTCTGGCTTATGTGTGTCCTGGGGAATTGAACCCCGGGGCCTTAGGCACTGGAGGCAAGTGCCTTAACCGCTGAGCCATCTCTCCAGCCCTAGACTCACTCTCTTGATGACTCAGCTAGTCTTGTGACTTTCAATTCCATGCATTTTCTGATAGTTCCCGTATTTATATATTGTTTTTAAATATTTTTAAATATATATTATTTATTTTAAAAGAGAGAGAGAGAGAGAGACAAGAGGCAGACAGAAAGTGTGAGCATAAGCATGCCAGGGCCTTCAGCCACTGTAAATGAACTCCAGATGTATGTACCACTCTGTGCATCTGGCTTTACGTGGGTACTAGGGAATCATTCTAATTTTGCTATATATGCTGCCAAAGTGAGTATAGTACTGGGGAATTGAACCAGGGCCATCAGACTTTGCAAGCAAGCGCTTTCGACTTCTGTGCCATCTCTCCAGTCCCCATAGTTCCCATATTTAGATTTCTGCCTAGATCTTGTGTCTGGCTACTGGCTGGTCTGTCCAGCTACCCACTTCATGTCTCCAGCTGAATGTCGATTTGGCATCTCAAACTACATTTATCTCTTCCCTCTGTCTTCCCCTTCTCAGTTAAGAATAACTCCACCCTTCCAGCTGTACAAGCTAAAGAAACAGCATCATCTTTGACTCTTCCTTTTTCTCCTCACATGCACTCAGCAAATCCCGCTGGCTTTATCTTCAAGGATGGATGTATCTTTCCCATAGTTACTTCTTACCACATCCACTGTCTCCACTCACCTAGGTTTCGCCATGGTTCGTCTCTTAAATGCGTCTCCACACTCTGCCCTCGTTCCTTTCCATCTAGCCCTTGTACTTTGTGCTGTTACCTCACCTGAAAGCTCTTCCCCTAAACACTGCATGGCTACTCCTTTACTCACTTCAGCTCTTCATTTATCTTACATAGGCCTTCCTCATTGTGTTTGTTATAATTTGATTTATTTATTGTGTGTAGTGGTCATGCTGGTGTCTTGCCACTATAAATGAACACCAGACACTTGTGCCACTTTCTGCATTGAGTTTTTTTGTGAGTGGCTGGGGAATTGAACCTTAGGCTGACAGGCTTTGTAGACAAGTAACTTTCACTGCTGAGCCATCTCTCCAGACTTGTTTGCTTCTTTTTTTGTGGGCGGCAGGGTCTCCTATAGCTCGGCCTGGCCTGGAACTATGTAGCCTCAAATATCTTTCTGCCTCTACTTCCTAATTACTGGAGCTTCAGGTGTGTACCATCATGCCTGGCCTTCATCGTATTTTACTTAATTTATTTTAAGATTTTTATTTACTTATTTGAGAGGGGGAAAAACAGGAGAGAGAGTATGGTCACATCAGGGCCACTTGCCACTGCAAATGAACTCCAGGTGCATGCACCACTTTACATGGTAACTGGGGAATTGAACCATGACTGGCAGGCTTTGTAAGCAAGTACCTTTAACTCCTGAGCCACCTCCCCAGCCCTCATTGTATTTTATCGTTTTAAAAATATTTATTTATTTACAAGCAGAGAGATAGAGAGAAGAGAGACAGACAGAGAGAATGGGTGTGCCAGAACCTCTAAGTCATTGCAAATGAACTCCAGATCTATGTGTCACTTTGTGCATCTGGCTTTGGGGAATCAAACCTGGGTTGTTAGGCTTTGCAGGTGAGCACCTTAACTGCTGAGCCATCTCTTCAGCCCCCTCATTGTATTTTAAATTGCCTTTATGATTCCTCTCCCACTTTTTACCTTTAACAACTTAGTGTACAGCATACCATCTCCCCTAGTGTAAACACAGATTTCTCCCCATTTTGTTTACTGCTGTGTTCCCAGTGCCTAGAACAGTGCCTGGTACTTACTAGTAAATGTTGACTGAATAAGTCAAGAATTATTTTCACTTTTCAAGATGAAAGCTACAAGAATGAACCAGGTTCTTGTCCAATTTCTTTTTCTACAGTGGCACAATTTTGTGTTCTGTATGGACTGAATGAGGAGGGAATGGTAAGCGAGCTTATCGCCTTCTGCACAAGGACAGGAAAATCTTGCCTTTCCTTAGAGATCCTGAACTCTTTTGAGCATGAGGTAAGAACAGAATATAAGCAAACTAATGGCATCATTCAGTTCAATGGGGAAGTGTGCCATCATACATTGAGACGGTGTGGGCTTTGGGGACTGACCTGGATCCCAGTCCTGGTGTGAGTTTGGACAGATTACTTAATACTTCTGAGCCTTGGCTTCTTCTGTCATATATTTTAAGGAACTTTATTTTTTGGTTCTTTTGAGGTAGGGTCTCACTCTAGAGCAGGCTGACCTGTCTCAGGGTGGCCTTGAACTCACAGTGATCCTCCTACCTCTGCCTCCCGAGTGCTGAGATTAAAGGCTTGTGTCACCATGTCCATCTATAAGCCTTTATTTTCATCCTGTCATTCTGTTTCTTAACTTCTACTTTGTAGAGTTTTGTGGGTTTTGTTGTTATTGTTTTTTTTCCAAGGTAGGGTCTTGCTCTAGCTCAGACTGACCTAGTGGTCACTTGAACTCACTACAGTTTTCCTGCCTCTGCATGTTACCACACAGGCTTTAAAAAATATATATATAGGGCCGGGCGTGGTGGCGCATGCCTTTAATCCCAGCACTCGGGAGGCAGAGGTAGGAGGATCGCCATGAGTTCAAGGCCACCCTGATACAACACAGTGAATTTCAGGTCAGCCTGGGCTAGAGTGAGACCCTACCTCAAAAAAAAAAAAAAAA
>PVHP010026082.1:0-25006 GCA_004024765.1 Zapus hudsonius
CTAAGCCATCTCTCCAGCCCCTGCCTGAGTTTTGATTGATGTTTTCTCATAAAAGTTGGCAGTATGCATTTATTCTTCTATGTGTTCTTACAGGCATTGTTTTACTTAGGGCCTGTATTTGATTATGGGTACCTATGGTTTTATGGATGCCATCAATGGTTACCAAGGCCTGGGAGTGGGGGAAGGTGGTCAGGACAGTATTTGTCAACTTTTCATCATCGTAACAGGATTCTAGAGTTTCTGTGACATGCTCAGCACTATCTCAGCTCTGTTTGTGGAAGTTGTAACTTGTATGGTGAGTGGAAGGGTCATGGGTGAGTTAGGAAGCAGATAGTGACTCACCGTCAACCTCAAACTATTATGTAACAACTCATGCGTACAAGTACTACCACAGGGTCATAGGAGTGTTACCATATCTCTTCTTAGAGCAGCACCCATATGACCTAGGACCTCAATCAAGTCTCCACCTCATAAAGGTCAACAGGACCTCAATACTTCTATACTGACAACCTTTGAGAAGATACACTTAAACCCTAACCAAGCCATAGCAGGGGTTGATTGAAGTACCTGGGAGTTAAAGCCTGTAAATTATTTCTTAATTGGCATCTCATTCTAACTTCTAACTTGAGGTTCTCGAAGTATACTTTATTGCTGAGGGCTGATTGGAAATATTGTACAAGAAAAGGTTCCACACAGTAACAGTAACAGCAACAAGAAGTCTGGGAATCATCACATACCATCCCTTTGTTTTGGATCGTATTATTACAGAGTGAATTAGGCCCAGGAAAATGCCGTCATAAAGAAACATGTTAGCTGGGCCTGGTGGCACATGCTTGTAATCCCAATCCCAGATCCCTGGAAGCTGCGTCAGGATTAGTATATGTTTGAGGCCACTCTGAGTTCATAGCTGATTTGAAATTAGCCTGGACTATATTAGTGAGACTGTTTATTTTTTTTTAAAAAAAAGCAGGAGCGAGAAAGAGATTTACTTTTATTAACATCATGTTTTGTTGAAGTTATTTTCCATGATCCCCTTTGCCCTATGTGACATGTGTGAAAGCTGTTTAGTTTGGGTAGAAGTGAGCTAACAGGTCAACTGAGCTAACCAGTGTCTTATTTGTGTGCTTTGCCTTGGTCCAAAGAAACCCTTTTACTTGGAGAAGGGATTCTAAGAATCATTTAAGGCACTTGGCTCCTAGGAAGTCAAATTACAGGGGTGATGGCTAAGCCAAAAGGAAGAAACAAATCACTCAATTTAATCAGAAGGCAAAGCCTTCTGGTAGGTTTCAAAAGTCACGTAGGAAAATTTTGTCCGTCTGATTTAGGATTAAAAATCATCCAATATGCTAGGCATGGTGGTGCACATCTTTAATCCCAGCACTCAGGAGGCAGAGGTAGGAGGATTGCTGTGAGTTCGAGGCCAGCCTGAGAATACATAGTGAATTCCAGGTCAGCCTGGGCTAGAGGGAGACTCTACCTCAAAAAATAAACAAACCAACCAAACTTGGAGGCTGGAGAGATGGCTCAGCAGTTAAGGCACTTGCCTGCAAGACCCAATGACCTGGGTTGGATTCCTCAGTACACACTTAAAGCCAGATGCACAAAGTGGCACATACATCTGGAGTTTGTTTGCAGTGGCTAGAAGCCTTGGCTTGCCCATTCTATCTTTCATTTATTTATTTTTTTAAAGGATTTTTTTTTTAGTTTTTTAATTTTATTATTTTTTATTTTTTCTTTATTAAGCAGAGAGAGAGAGAGAGAGAGAGAGAGAGAGAGAGAGAGAGAGAGAGAGAGAGAGCATCATTGGGTCTGGCTTATGTGGGTACTGGGGAATTGAACTTGGGGCCTTAGGCACTGGAGGCAAGTGCCTTAACCGCTGCACCATCTCTCCACCCCCCCATTCTGTCTTTCTCCATGGAAATAAATAAATTAAGAACTAAAATGTTAAAAAAAATCATCCAATAGGACTGGGAGATGGCTCAGCGTTAGAGGTGCTTGCTTGCAAAGTCTGCTGCCCAGATTAGATTACCTATGTAAAGACAGGTGCAGCAAGAGGCCCTGGTGGACCCATACTCTCTCTAAAATGAACAAAAATCATTTAAAGCATGGGCAGGAATGCCACAAACAGGTATTTATCCTATGGATATTTGTCTAAAAGGCATTGTAGTAATCATATATTGTGAGTTTTGGAAACAACAAAGCAACTTTTCCAGCTTTGTGGTTTACATTAAACACCAAAGAATTGTTACCAATATCATTGTTACCAACCTGGGTTGCATTTTTTTTGTTTTTGGTTTTCTGAGGTAGGGTCTCCCTCTAGCCCAGGCTGACCTGGAATTCACTATGGAGTCTCAGGGTGGCCTTGAACTCACGGCAATCCTCCTACCTCTGCCTCCTGAGTGCTGGGATTAAAGGCATGTGCCACCACACCCAGCGGGTTGCATTTTTGATTATTCATAGTTTTCCTTTTAAAAATAATTTGTTTGTTTATTTGCAAGCAAGCAGAGAAGGAAGGAAAGAAAGTGGGGCGGGGTGGGGGAATTGGGCATGCCAGGGTCTCCTACCACTGCAAACAAATTCCAGATGCATATTTCACTTTGTGCATATGGTTTATATAGGCACTGGGGATTTGAACCTAAGTCCCCCAGACTTTTAAGCAAGAGCTTTTAACCACTGAGCTATCTCTCTAGCCCTCATGAGCCTCTTTTTATTACTAGATACCCTTTCTCAGGTAGAGCAGATTCTATTAATTTTTTTTCAGTGCCATGACAATAAAAATCTCAGCTTTATTCTTTACATAGAAAAAATAATCTCAAAATTAATTAAAATATTTTTATTTTCAAGGGGAGGGAGGGAGGGAAGGAGGGAGAGAGAGAAAGAGAGAGAGAGAGAGAGAGAGAGAGAGAGAGAGAGAGAGAGAAAGAGAGAAGAATGAATGAATGGGTACCCCAGGGCCTCTTACCACTGCAGGTGAGCTTCAGATACATTATGTGGATTTAAAATTGGCCACATTCATTCTGAGTAATTGCCCTTCCTTTAGTTGGTGAAGTTGGGACTTTACTCTCAAAGTTATTCAACATTTATGATGTCTCAGGTTGGCACAGGAGCCAAGGATGATTCAGATGTGGTATCTGTGGGGAGACTGTCACCAACAGGCCACTGTGATAATTCTAAAGTAAGTGACTAAGTCAAGGACAGTGTGGCACCGGGGCTACATTCTGCCTGGTTCTCTTGTCATGTACCTCTGCCCCCCTTCAGACTCCATGTGGTGTGCATGGTAGAGATACATCCTGTGTTTGGAGTCATCAGGGAAGTGGTGTCACAATCCTAGACAGATGACAGAAGGTGATGAAACGCTGAGCACTTATGTGCCTGGCTGGTGCAATCTTCCATCTCTGTGGCTTAGCCAACGATGGCACAAGTCAGGGTGAAGCAGTCAGCTTAGGCAAGGGCCCCAGGAGTGCCCTGTGATTTTGACATGTCTCTGAACAACATCATTCCGATAAAAGAACTGAGAACCCCTAGAGGCACAGATTGGCAAGACAGGGATAACTAACTATATTTTCTGCAAAACATAAAATTTTTTCTGCTGCTCTTTTACTTAGTGAATCATCATGTTATAAAACACATTTCTCATCCCTTCCCCAGTTATATCCCTCTTGCATTACACTTTGGTGCTTTGATAAAATAAGCATCTGCAAGCTGGACATAAGAAAATATTTGTCGTTACATAACTCTTATTTTGGTCTTTAACCATACCCTCCTGGGCCTTTTGTACAAAACAGTCTAATTGAGAGTATGGGCTTGCCAAGGCCTCTCACCACTGCAAACAAACTCCAGATGCATGCACCACTTTGTGCATCTAATTTACATGGGTATTGGGGAACCGAACCCAGGCCTTCAGGCTTTACAAACAAGAGCCTTTAACCTCTATCCCATCTCTCCAGCCCCCAAACGGTCTAATTTGTTGAAGTCAGGATAGGCATATGAGTTAGATTTCTTAAAGAAAGCAGCTCTATTGTGGAACTTCTTTGAGATTAGAGGGTTTTCCTTATTGTCAACATGTAGATGAAGGTAAATTTCTCCTGTGCCTTTCAAGTTTAATGGTTATACTGTACATTTAGGTGCTGTAATTACCCTCCTACCCTGTTCTTCACTGAGAACACGTCTGCCACAGCCACAGCCAGGAAGGGACGGACAGGAACAGGGAGTGCTAATAGCTCCTTTGTTCCTTTTCTCAGTTGTGGGACAAATCTTACCTTCCACTCTGGGCTTTGGTCTGAGGCTTTCTTGTTAGTTTGTACAGAGTGCATTGGAAGAGGTGGGCTATTTTACTTGTTTGTTTTTTTTCCTGCAAAGCTGCTGCTTCACTGAAGAAAATTAGCAGCAGACAATGCAGTATGTTTTGTTTGTTTTGGGTTTTGTTTTTTTGGTTTTTCGAGGTAGGGTTTGGCTCTAGCCCAGGCTGACTTGGAATTTATTTACTGGGTAGTCTCAAGGTGGCTGGGAACTCATGGCGATCCTCCTACCTCTGCCTCTGGAGTGCTGGGGACTAAAGGTGTTTGCACCACACCCAGTTTCTATGCAGTATATTATAAAATTATGGTAGCCTTGTCCATCATCTGACGCTGCACAGCACTCCCAGTCACCTCAGTGGGAAAGTCAATAAGTCTTTTGACAGAATTTGACTGGATATAAGCATGTTACAATATTATGTAAGGCTTATGATCACAATGTTATCCTGACATACAGTTTCTGTAACCATTGTTTATCAATGATAATTTCATGACTTCTGAGTATCACAGCTTACTGTGCCTCATCTAAATACCTAGTCTAAGGCTAGGGAGATGGGTCAGGGCTTTGCCTGACGATACTTGCTTGCATTAAGTAAAGCACTTGCTTTACTTTTTTTTTTTTTTTTGAGGTAGGGTCTTGCTCTAGCCCAGGCTGATCTGGAATTCACTATGTAATCTTCACTTGATTTTAGCCAAAAGGCCAAGAAGCGATCACTATGTAACCTTTTTTTTTTTTTTTTTGAGGTAGGGTCTCGCTCTAGTTGAGGCTGACCTGGAATTCACTCTGTAGTCTCAGGGTGGCCTCGAACTCACGGCATCCTCCTACCTCTGCCTCCCAAGTGCTGGGATTAAAGGCGTGCGCCATCACGCCCAGCCCACTCATGTTTTTTCTATGAATTTACAAACGAGAACAGAGCAAGCCCTGCCAGGGCCCAGTGTGAGTCCAGGAGTGTGCGGTCTGCACACTGCTGACTGCTTGCAGTGACATGGTTACCCTGCTTGACTTTCAATAGCTGTCAACCTTATTGTTTGGGTACTTGACTGATTTCCAGGATACTGTTAGGCTTGACTCAGTAATTATGAATTAATACAGTTATGTAATTTCAGTGACTCCAGAGGAATTGCATTGTAATTGTTTGATAATACTAGGACACTAGAATGATTCCCAAGCAGAAGTCAACAGGCCTGCATTTGACCTGAGAGCGAGTCATCAGACTCCTTCAAGCCAGGCACAGACATGGTGGCCTTGCTCCCTGAGTGTTTCTGGCCTGAGTCAACATTGTTGGCTCTGGGAAGTGCATGTGGTCTCCACAACGCTGCTGTTCCTTTAGCTCTGGTGCCCGTTGCCCATCCAAACACTCTGGAACAAAATGCTAAGGCGAAGCTTCTGTCCTACCTGTCAGAATTCCTTACCTGACATTTCCTTCTGATTTTATCCTGGAATTCTTTCTATAGGGTATTTGACTAACCATGTTGATATGCTGACTCCAGGGGTTGTTATTTCAAGGTAGGGTCTCACTCCAGTGCAGGCTGACCTGGAACTCACTCTGCAGCCTCAGGCTGGCCTTGAACTCACAGCCATCCTCCTACCTCTGCCTCCCAAGTGCTGGGATTAAAGGGGTGCATCACCACACCCAGTTTATACTGCCTTTTTTTTTGGGGGGGGGTAGGGTCTCATTCTAGCCCAGGCTGACCTAGAATTTATTATGTAGTATCAGGGTGACCTTGAATTCACAGCAATCCTTCCACCTCCTCTGCACTCATTCTGAAATCCCAGCTGGCTTCGAACTACAGTGATCCTCCTACCTCTGCCTCCTGAATGTTGGGATTAGAGTCCTGGAATTACAGGCGTGTGCTGCCATGCCTGGTAAGAATATACTGTTTTTGTCCAGGTCTCACTGTAGGTCCAAAGGATTTGCTTAACTTTTAAGGAGATTAGAGACTTACATGTAACTTTGTGCTTGTTATGACCTAAATATCTTTGTGTGGACAGACAAATTGATGCATTTGAAATCTTTACCTCCAGCATGATGGTGTTAGGAGGTGAGTCTTTTGGGAGGACGGAGCCTTGACGAATGGGATTGATATTTATAAATATAGACCGCTCAGAGCACAGAAGCTCCCTTCTACCATATGAGAACATGCATAGGAGAAATAATTATCTGGTGTCTGTACGCCAACATGTGTGGCTCTCTGTTATAACAGCTAGAATTAAGACATTGTTCTAAATCTCTGTGGGCCACCATGCCTGACATATTTTATTTTTAAATTTATTTATGAGTACAGAGGGAGGGGGCAAGAGAGAGGGGGAGGGAGAGTATGGGTGTATTTGGACCTTTTGCTACTGGAAACAAACTTCAGATGCCTATGCCACTTCGTGCAACTGGCTTTACTTGGGAACTGGGGATCCAACCTGGGCTGACAGGCACTGTTGAGCCCAGCCCACATCTCCTTTTAATTTAGAGATGTTCTCTTTACTGCTTTTGGGATAAGCAGTCATCTGAGCAGGTGTAGTTACCTTTGAGTTGCTGGGATAAAACACCTGACCAAAAGCAGATGATGGGAGGAAAGAGTTTATTTTGACTTATAGTCTCTAGGGGAAGCTTCATGATGGCAGAGATAGTATGGTAGAGCAGAGGCTGGGCATCACTTCTTGCTACAAAAGGTGGCAGAAAACAGCTAGATAGTGAGCTAACGGGGAGGTGGCTATAACAACTCAAACCCTGCCCCCATTAATACACCTCCTCCAGCAAGTCTCTACCTCCCAAATTGCCACCAGCTGGGGACCAAGCATTCGAAACACGTGAGTCTATGGGGACATCTGATTCAACCCCCACACAGTAAGTATCTACTCGGTGGAAAATCCAGCTGGTTATCCTGTAAGAATTCCAGGCCCACATACTTTCCCCACTATTCTGTCCACCAGATCAAATTCCAAGTAAAACCCCAGAGCTTCTCTATTTTACACACAAGAAGCTTCCATTGCAGGTTTATTTATTTATTTATTTTTATTGTCCATAATGAGTTACATTATTTAGTGGGCAAATGATGAGTTGTTATCCCTAGTTCCCCAATGCCCCTCTTCCCCATCTCCAATCAGCTAGATATCCTCCTTCGTGGGCCGTCTGGATAAGTCCTTTGGGGCAGGGAATCATGGATAGCTTAGTATTCAGCCCGGTTCTCCTGGCCCTAGTATGTTGTTACTCAGGGGCATCATGCCTTTGGATATTCTCCCCCACCACGGCTCTTACAATCTTTTTGCTCCCTCTTCCGCTCAGTTCCCTGAGTCGTGGTAGGTGAGTATGAAGGCTGCTTTCCATTGCAGGTTTTGAGAGCTACAGAGCCTTTCTCAGCTATGGTTCAACTTAGCTTAGGGGTCAGAATGCCAGATACTCAACAGTCAACTAGAACTCCCCCAGTTAGTGGCTCTTATGACCCTTACAAACCACAGAGAATTGACAGTGTAGGCCAAGTAGAAGCAAAGTTTTATTCTTAGAAAGTAAAGCAGATGGGCTGGAGAGATGGCTCCGTAGTTAAAAACATGTGCTTGCAAAACCTAATGGCCCAGGTTCAATTTCTCCAGTACCCACATAAAGCCAGATGCACAAAGCGGCACATGCATCTTGAGTTCTATTGCAGTGCAAGAGGCCCTGGTGTGCCCATTCTCTCCTCTCTCTTTCTCTCTCTAATAAATATTTGTATAGAAGTCAAGCAGAAAACTCCCAAACTGGAAGGGGCCCCAAGCAAGTATCCCACTTGGTGGTTGGGACCAGGGGTTCTTGTACCCTCAAGGGTCTAAGTTGGGCATCAGGTCTGAGCAGGATAGATTGGTTACTTTGAATATGTATTGCGGTGATGTAAATTAGGCCCAGGTGAGGGTGTGCTGGATTGGTATTTTGAATGCATATGCATAGGGGAGCTCATGATAAGAAGTTGTTGAGTCATGGTGAGTCGGGGCTTTTTGGAATTCAGTTCCTGGACTTTGTTCTCTAGACTTGTCATTAGTTATAGTCCTTTTGGGCCTGTAACCCTGACTGTGTACCTATAAACCTGGGACCAGCTATTCCTAATTCCTATTACCAATAATAATCACCAATTTGAGCATTGAGCTTGCTGCGGAAAATTATATGGTAGAGGTCTTGGTGCTGGGGAGATGGCTCATTTGGTTCAGTGCTTGCTGTGCCAGCATGAGGGCCCAAGTTCAATCATAGAACTCACATGGAAGTGCTGGGTGTGGCTGTGTGTGCTCGTAACTCAGTGCTGGGGAGGCAGAAATCAGATGATCCCTGGGGCTCCCTGACCAGATAGCCTGGCCTAATTGGTGAGTTCCTGGTCAATGAGGGGGGGTGAGTGGTGGTCCTAAGGAATGACATCCAAAGTTGGCCTCTGTTCTTCACATGCATGTGTACACACGTTACACAAGTGCACATGCACCTCCACCCACATGTGTACCACCCCAAAAAGAGCTCTTATTAACTCTAGGCAATTAACTCCCAAGACATCTTCCCAGCCATTTATTAATTGTACTTTACTGATGAGGAAACTGAGAGAAGTCCAAGTAACTTGATTCAGACCACATCACCTATCAAAGGCAATCGGAAAAAGAAATTCTAGTCTGTTCTATTCAAAAGCCCTGGTCATCATGGTTCCTTCTATAACCCTACCTTCCTCCCGAGGTCAGTATGTTCTCATTCTTCCATAGGTGGTTGGAAGTGATTGTGACAATGGCAGCTCCTCTGCTGGATGTTGCTTTTGTCACTGCGACCTAATTAGAAATATGTATTTGGCTTCCCCACCCCTTGACACTTAACATATAATTAATTCTTGGAATCTCTTAAGTATGAGGCATCTTTTTGGAATGCTAATAGATGACTGGTGGCTCTTGCTTAGTCTCAGGATGGGCTTGATGACCATGTGGCCAGAGGGTTGGACTTTAATCCATGTCCTAGGGGAGAGACTAGGTTAAATTGATCCCCATTAGCTAATGATCTAATCAATCATGCGCACATGCATCTGCACATACATATGCATCTATATCATAAACACTCGTGATCATACATGCAACAAGGGAGAGAATTATCCCTTCATTTTTTGTTTTTTTGAGGTAGGGTCTCATTCTAGCTCAGGTTGACCTGGAATTCACTAGGTAGTCTCAGGCTGGCATCGAACTCATGGTGGTTCTCCTACTTCTTCCTCCCCAGTGCTGGGATTAAAGGTGTGAGCCATCATTCCCAGTTTGGGAGAGAATCGTTCTATTACAGATGTAGAAGTAATGCTCAAATAGGAATTTAGAAGATCATTTATTAGGGTAAAGGATTTTTTTTTCTATCCTTATCAAGTAATAGGGACAATGAGCCCAATTGCCTGACAGATGTCACTAGTTGATGAAGTCTGTCAATGAATGAAAAGGTGGCCTCCGTGTAGCTGGCTCAGAGGGCCTGCTATTGGTGACTCCCCAGAACCACATAAACAGCTAGGCATGGTGATACACACCTGTAACCACCGTTCCCTGGGGAGCAGAGACCTGAGAATTGTTGGAGCTCATTAATCAGCCAGTCTGAGTAAAAATGTCAGCTCTGGGTTCAGCAAGAGAGCAATGGGGAAGGCGTGGCCATTCTCTAGCCTCCCCACACCACTATTACTTTTAGTTCAATTTAAAGCAGTCGTTTTATTCCATCTTCTGGGGATATGAAAAAATATGAAGTCCGCTTCCTCTAATAACCATTTTGGAATGATGCGCCTCTCAGTTTTTTTCCTGAATTTGATAAATAGCCTGCACAGATCTTGATTATTACCCTATTAAATATTTTAACAGGCTTTGGAACTTCCCCTTTGCCACCCTTACCAAGCTCCTCAAAGCCTTGCATCCAATCTCAGCTGCTTATTTAGGTTACTGTCAATCAGTGTTTCATTTTTGTCCCTTCCCTTTCTCCTCAGCACAAACCTGCTGAGCCAAGGGAACTTCCTCATTTTCACTGGCTCATTGTTTCCAAATCTGTGCATTGAGTTGCTAATGTGTGGTTCAAGCCCCATGCCCACCACCTCAGCGGTATTGCTAGAAACTATTGCAAAATCCCAGCCTTAGATGCCCACCTGGCTTTGGGCACCATGAGCGAATGTCCAAGATTTGCTACCTGCTAGAGTAGCAAGGAGGAAAGAGGGTAATGGATGTTGATGACAGAATGGTAACATTCAGGTCTTATAAATTTATAAAAAGGAGAGCATTATTTTGCTCTTCTCTTACCCACATAGCACAAGTCAACCATTAGGGCTTGATTTTATTTTAGATTGTGAACTGGTACTTCATCATTTGATGGAACTTGGTCTTTTTTGTCTTTGTTTTTAGTCAGCTAAGATTTGCCTCCCCCCACCCAATCAATGGATGTGAATGGATGATGGTTCATAACCTCAAAGAATTAAAGGAGTGGAGTACTGTGGTTGGCGTAGCTGTGAGGGAGAGGAAACAAAGTGAAGGAAAGAGAGGAAGGGAGCTCCAGGAGCTGATGAACGCTAGGCTCATGGTTTTCAGATTCTAAGGTTTTGAGATGAGTCTGAAAGGTGTTGTAGAAGTGATCTCAGGAGCAGAGTGGGACAGGTGACAAAGGATGCTAGGGCAGGATCTGTTCTGGGACATCATAGGAGCTTGGACCCGAGCACGTGGGCTGATGGAATTTCCAATAGTAGAATGTGGGTCTTGGGAAGTCAGGACCGCGGATGCACCTTGCAGAGGGTGAAAGGTGAAATAAATGGCCTCTCTCTCTCTCTCTGTCTCTCTTTCTATCAATTGAACTTAAGCATGTCCTGCCTACTGGGCAATCACTCTGTCTATCACTGGGCTACAAATGAGCCAAAAAAAAAGGGTTCATTTTTGAACTCAACAGAAGGTTAAAGGAAGGTGAAAGAAATTGACATAAGCTGAGAAAAACGCGGTTACAGAAAAGGACCACAGGGCTGGAGAGATGGCTCAGCGGTTAAGGCACTTGCCTCTAGTGCCTAAGCCCCCCAGTTCAATTCCCCAGGACCCACATAAGCCAGACCCACAAGGTGGTGGTCCTGGCTCTCTCTCTCTCTCTATCTCTCTCTCTGTATCTCTCTGCTTGAAAAATGAATAAATAAAATATTTTTAAAAGAAAAGGACCACGAACAAAATGTGCAACAGAATGAGAGCAGAGTGAAAGGAAGCAAAGGGAGAGCTGCAACTGTATTCTTTTTGCTTGTGTTTGTGCATGTCTGTGCAGCGTGGTTGTGTGGTGTATGCATGTGTGTGTGCCCTTGCGGCATCCATATGTAATGGCGGAGATTAGAATTGAGATAATATCCAGCAAATTCCAATGCACCTCAGAACTCAAGGGGTACCCGCATTCTTGTCTATAAATTTAAAGAATTAAAATTATTGACCACCAGAGGATAAGGTATGGTGGGAGACTTTGTTTAAAGGAGAATGGGAAGTTACAGAGATCTCCAGCCACCAGTGTGGGGAGAGCACGCGGGAGAGGTTTTAGCAAAATCTGTGCTGTCTATCCAAACAAGCAAAAGAAGAAAAGATAAGAGGGCTCCTATCATGAGGAAAAAGTTTCATGTGGGAAAAATCTGGAGCCTTCCCTCAATGCAGCCATTACCTTTCTTAGACCTGTAAATCCTTCTCCTAAAACACCATGCTCAGGCATAAGAGGCTGGACTTAGTTTCAGTGGCTTTTTAAGACCTTCATCAGGTAAGTCAGAGAGAAAGCTGGTTGGTCCATACCTGACCAATCAGTTTAGCACCTAGGTTTGAACTCTAGCTAGAAACACCTCCTACTCAAGGGGGAGAGAGGGGGGTCTACGGAACTTGCCTGAAGGAGTTAACTGTCACACATACACTTGCCTGCAGAGGCTGGAACTGAATACGGGGTGTTCCCTGCTCCACTCACTCTTCAGCCTGTTCTTTTTGGTTCTTTTGGTTTTTCGAGGTAGGGTCTCGCTCTAGTCCAGGCAGACCTGGAATTCACTATGTAGTCTCAGGGTGGCCTCAAACTCATGGTGATCCTCCTCCCTCTGCCTCCCGAGTGCTGGGCCTAAAGGCGTGTGTTTCTGATACTGGAGCTTACTGGTTTTCACCAGCCTGGGCAGTTCCCTGGGCTCCGCTCCCCTTTGCAGGACTGAGGAGGCCATGGCCAACTGTACATGGGATCTGAGGATTCAAACCATGGTGGTCCCCACCCCGCCCTGGGTTTCTCTTTCATTCTGCCCATTCACCCTCTCATGTTACAGTTTCCTCTCAAGGTAATAGATGCTATCTGCCAACTCCCAGAAATGAAGACAGTGAATGCCTTATCTGAGGCCAGGGATTATTGGGGTTTCATAAACCTAACCCAGAAATTAGGTATTGTTTATTATGACTTTAAGGTCATGTAGTGTGGAAGGTTGCCATTTCATAGTTTCACAGTGTTCTTTGTGCACATTCCTGAGGGCATGATGAGTCATCAAACTATGCGATCATGGCAAAGTGAGAAGTTGAATACACAAAAGATAGTGTACAAATTCTTGCACAAATACTTAAGTGGGGTCTACAGATACATACCTTTTAAAATTTTATCTATCTATCTATCTATCTATCTATGAGTAGTTTAACATAGATCTCTTGCTTTTATCTACAAAGTGATCATGTGACTCAGAGTTGGGAGCAAATCCAGGTTTTGGGGGAGCCAGAATCTTACATAGTTTGGAGGCCTGCTTTATAAGAAATACAAAGTGCCCAATACAAGAATACAAGGTTAGTTTCAGGACCTAAGAAGGAACACATGAAGTTTGGGCACACACACACACACACACACACACACACACACACACACACACACACATATATATGCGTATGTATGTATGTATCTTAAGTTACTTATCTTCCTGGGGCAAAAAAAGCTATAAGCTGTTTCCCCTAATCCTTGTCTGGGTGATAGAAAAGGAGAGAGAAACAAAGAAAAAAGAAGGAGGGAGAATGTTTGAGAATATTAACAACAGAAAAACCAACAAGATGTTACGTGTGGTGGTTAAAGCCTGTAATCCCAGCACTTGGAAGGCAGGAGGGTCATCACAGGTTCAAGGCCAGCCTGGCATATGTAGTGAGTTCCAGACCAGCAAGGGCTACATAGTGAGACCAACAACAAATCAGGGGATTATCCTTTCTAAGCTGACATATCTTCAAGTTGCCTTGGAGACCCCACTGCCTTGGAGAGTAAAGACGCTGACAGAATATCTGATCACTGATGTTGTAGACTCATAATTTGGCTGGGACAGTTTACTCCAACAATTTAGACCAGGATGAACCAAGAATTGAGGGACTTTGGATGAACCATTGTCCAAGGCTGTATTTACTTATTTAATTTTTCTTTCTGAACTTATTATGGGAAGGCCCAGAAACCCATTAAACTAAGAGGAATTCTAATGTCTTTGGGGCTGTCAAAGATTCCTTTCCAGCCTGGATTGTGGTTTATATCTTTAATTCCAGCACTTTGAGAGGCTGAGGTAGGAGGATTATGAGCCAGGCTACAGTGAGTTCCAGGTCAGCCTGTGCTACAGTGAGACCCTGCCTCAAAAACAAAACAGGATGGAAAAAAAGGCACAACAGAAGACACCAAAAAACAAAACAAAACAGAAAATCCTTTTCCAATAAATAAAATTAAATAATATAAAACATGATTTGAACTTGAGTTCTAGTTTTCTGGGACAATTAAATCTAGTGAATTCAGATTCATGTTAGATGCAGGCCACATGAAAGTTCTCCTGTATTCATTCAAATTTTCTTTCTTTCCCCATTGAGTAGAAGAAATACCACGAGGGGCTTTCTATTTGACAAGGAAGAACTGGGGATGATGTGAAGTTGATGGAAATGATCTTAAATACTTGGGCTCTTCCTAAAAGCAAGTGCTAGCCAGCAAGATAGAGAGCATGCCTGGAACCCTGTAAGCACTTAGGAAGTGGAGGCAGGAACTCAAGAGTTCAGAGTCATCCTTGGCTACATAGTGAGCTGAAGGCTGGTCTGGGTAATATGAGATCCTGTCCCTCCCTCTGTACCTCACCCAAAGCCAACTAACCAAACAGCAAATCCAGCGTGTATTGGAATGAAGTAGAGCTTGTAGCTTTGCTCTGAGAAGAATGACTTGGGAATGGCTGGCAGATCCTGGCTTGGCTCTTCATTCTCTTTAACTGCTGAGCCATCTCCCCAGCCCTGCTCTGTATCCTCTCTGGTTGTAGGGCATTGGTTATGTTCAGATTTTAATCTCAACAGGATTGCTCCATCTCATCCCAACCCCTAACTAGGCCAACCATATTTATGAATCGGGAAGGGAAGAATCTAGAATCTATTCCATTATTACCAAGGCCCCCTCCTCAGAGGAGTTCCTTTGCCAGGAAAAGGATCCCACTTTTAGCTCTGTGTGTGTGTGTGTGTGTGTGTGTGTGTGTGTGTGTGTGTGTGTGTGTGTGTGTAGGTACATGTTAGTCCTCCCTGAGGAGGGGAACAGAAGGAACAGAAGGTGTACACAGAGAAGAGTCTGAAGTTACCTTTTCTTCTGTGGGTTTCTTCTCTGGGTCAGAAAATGGTCCATTATCAGATCCCCAGAATGTTGTCCGATACTCCCTTCCTGACACTGTGGAAATGGATTACACACTTGTGTACATTTAACCCAGACTGAATTTTAAATGCATTCATAGAAACACTGTTAGGAGAGCTTGCTGTTTCATGGGTCCACTACTGTAGAATTGCCTGCTTTTGATGAGGACTTATGACTGAGCAGGGTTCTTGCTCAAATAGACCAGTTCAAACAGTTTCAATGGGAGTATGTTTAGAACTTCTGACTTTTGGAACACTGGTAGCTGAAGAGTCTTATTTAATTGTTTGTTTGTTTATTTGCAAAGAGAGAAACAGGGAATGGATGTGCCAGGGCCTCTAGCCACTGCAAATGAGCTATAGCTGCTTGCACCACTTTGTGCATCTGGCTTTACGTGGGTACTGGGGAATCGAACTTGAGTTGTCAGCCATTGCAGGCAAACACTTTAACCCCTGAGCCATCTCTCCAGCCCAAGAGTGTACTTTTTTTTAAAAAAAATATTTATTCGCAAGCAGAGTGAGTGAGAGAAGGAATAGCCTACCGGGATCTCCTGCCACTGCAAATTAACTCCAGATGCATGTGCCACTTTGTGCATCTGACTTTATGTGGGCACTGGGGAATCCGACTTGGGTCATTTGGTTTTGAGGGTGAGTTCCTTAACCACTGAACCATCTCTCCAGCCCCTTCTACTTTTTATCTGTAAGCTACCATGTCTTCTTTTGGTGTGTAATAGGCCTGCTTTTCTTAATTGCTTGTCTTAGGAATCCTGCTTTATGACTGGAGGACAGAACAAGTAGTGTAATTTATAAACGGGGAGTAATTGTAAGAGTTCACTCAGCTAATTCAGAGTCGATTATGCTGGAGATGGTTTTAACTTCTGCCTCACTTCTCCAAGCCTTTCCTATCTGGCATTATTTATGGACCAACGACTTGCTGAAGGCACAGGGCCACAGGGCAGCTTGTGCAATCAATCTCTGGCACTACATGGAGAGCTAGTTCTAATTTCCTTTTCATCCGAGAATGGACTGCGTGGGCTCCAAAGCCTTTGTGTGAGGGCAAAGTTCAAATGTTTATGGTTTTACTCTCGCTCTCTATCTTTCTTTGTTTTATTTTTTTCAGGTAAGGTCTTGCTCTAGCTCAGGCTGACCTGGAATTCACTATGTAGTCTCAGGCTGGTCTTGAACTCATGGCGATCCTCCTACCTCTGCCTCCCAAGTGTGGGGACTAAAGGCGTGCGCCACCACGCCCAGCTCTGGTTCTACTCTGTTAAAGTCACATGTGAAATAAAAGGAGCTTTCCCTTTGAATCGATGTTGGATCACTATGAGAAGTGTGGTCTGCGCTGAAGGACGAGTGTTAATGCCTAGCAAGTCAGTGCACATAGGTAATCCTGGGTATGAAAGCTCATAGGTGGTCTTAGTGACAGTCCGGGCATGGTGGCTCACCCCTTTAATTCTAGCATGCAGGAGGCTGAGGCAGGAGGATCACTAGAGTTCAAAGTGAGTCCCAGCTAGAATGAAGTCCAGGTCAGCCAGGTCTAGAGGGAGACTCTGCCTCAAAACCAAACAAAAGCTGGGTGTGGTAGCCCAGGCTTCTAACCCTGGCACTGGAGTGAGTGCCAGGTAAGCCGACCTCAAAAAATTGTACCCACTAGTTATCCTGATATTTTGTCTTTGTGTGTTTGTAATAGATACACACACAAATGGAAGAGTTTTGGTCTCCTCAATGAATGTTTTTTTGTGTGTGTATGTAAAAAAAAAATCCTTCTTTTTAGCCTGCAATTTGATGGCAGATACATAGTATTTACTATATATATTCTATTAGTTTATTTTCTTTGTAAAAATTTATTTGATGTGTTTGTACACATTCACATATATGCCACAGTGTGCCTGAAGAAATGAGACGACAACTTTTGGGTTGGCCCCTGCCTTCCACCTTGTTTGAGGTAGGGTCTCATTTTTCACTGCTCTGTGGGTGAGCTTCCAGGAGCTTCTCCTGTCTCCACCTCACTTCTGGCTTTGACATGGGCCGAGTGATCTGAACTGGCAAGTGCTTTATCCATTGAGCCACCTCCCTAGCCCTGGGTTTTGTTTTTCTCTCTGTCACTTTGTGTTATTGAATTGGATCTGTAACTAACCCACAGTAGTTAATATGCCTCAGGTGGAAGGTGACATGATGTTGCCAGTACTACTTTGTATGTGTGTGTGTGGGGGGGGTGGGTGGGTGGGGCGTCAAGGTAGGGTCCACGCTAGCACAGGCTGACCTGGAACTCCCTCTAGTCCCAGGCTGGACTCCAACCATACTGATCCACCTACCTCTACTGGGATTAAAGGCATGAGCCACTGCACCCAGTTATTGAAGCATTTACATTTTTAAAAATTTATTTGCATGCAGAGAGAGATAGAAGACAGAGAGAATGGGTGCACCAGCTGCTGCAAACAAACTCCAGATACGTGCACCACCTTGTGCATCTAGCTTTATGTGGGCACTAGGGAGTTGAACTCAGGTCCTTCTGCTTTGTAGGCAAGTGCCTTAACAACTAAGCCATCTCTCCAGACCCATTTCTCATTTTCACAGTACTTGATATTATCAGAATGATTCATTGGTATGAAATAGTATTTTATAATCTATATTTCTTTGGCTATAGTGAGGCCAGTCTTTTCAAAATGTTTACTCATGGGATTGGAGAGAATGGCTTAGTGGTTAAAGGCACTTGCTTTCAAAACTTGATGGCCCAAGTTTGATTCCCTCATTTGATTTCCTGTATCCAAGTAAAGGCACATGCCCCAAGTGGCACATTCACCTGGAATTCCTTTGCAGTGGCAGGAGGCCTTGACATGCCCATATGCACTCTTTCTCTCTGTCTCTCTCTCCGAAATAAAAACATTTTAAAATGTTTAATCATAAAGTTGTGCTCTTTTATGATTTATTTGCTGAGTTTTTAGCCATTTTTATTAATTTATTTTTTTACTTAGGTAATTTTTACTTATATGAGAGAGAGAGAGAGAGAGAGAGAAAGAGAGAGAGAGAGAGAGAGAGAGAGAGAGAGAGAGAGATCGAGAGAGATCTGATTTTATATGGATACTGGGACATTGAACCCAGGCCATCAGGCTTTGCAAGCAAGTGCCTTTCAACACTGAACCATCTTCTCAGTCCCCCTTGGCCATTTTAAAAACTCGAGTTAAAATTTTTTTCCTAATTTTTTGTATGTCCTAATAAATTTCAAAATTCACCCTTTGTCAGTTTCGTACATTGCAGTTATCCACATAACTTTTGAAAGATGCTTAACTAAAACTGTAAAATTGGACTGAATTTTATTTGAGTTGCACAGAATAGACTAGGCCAGGGGGCAGAGGAAATGTTGCACATCAGTTTCGGGCCTGGGGTGTGGGGTTCTGTTTACAGGGCTCTTCTCTCTTGGCTCCATTACATTTATGAACCAACTAGCCCTTCTGAAAAAGGTTATCTTTAGGTCTGTCCATTGTCCCTAATATAGTTCATTCAGAGATTTACTGAATAACTTAGACTTTCTTCTCCCTGGAGACATTAAAAATCCATCCATTGCTAAATAATAAAATTGTTGCCCTGCTAAGTATCATCCAGTGATCTGCTGAGTGGGTTTGCAGTGTGCATAGTGTTAGAAGACAGAAAATTCAATAGGGACACTATCTTAGAAAGGCAAGGAAGGGTTGAACTGATTTCTCAAAAGATAATCTAACTAATGAGTATTGAAGATCTTACTTTAATTCTTTTTTTTTAATTAAAAAGTTACTCTAAACCGGGCTTGGAGGTGCATGCCTTTAATCCCAGCACTCAGGAGGCAGAGGTAGGATTGCCGTGAGTTCAAGGCCACCCTGAGACTACGTAGTGAATTCCAGGTCAGCCTGGGCTAGAGTGAGACCCTACCTCGAAATACCAAAAAAAAAAAAAAAGTTATTCTAATTAAGGTGATTACATATTAACTTTGTATGTGGGGCAAAACAAGCACACGCACACAAAACCAACAAACAAACAACCCCCCCCCAAAAAAACCTCGAGGGGCTAGAGAGATGGCCCAGTGGTTAAGGCTTGCCTGCAAAGCCTAACTACCCAGGTTCAATTCCCCAGTATCCACATAAAGCCAGATGCACAAAGTGGCACATGCACCTCGAGTTCATTTGCAACTGCAAGAGGCCCTGGTGCTCCCTCCCTCTCTCCTTGGAAATAAATAAATAAGAAGAAAATAGAAAAATTCCTGCAGTCACCAGCTGTTAGACCTGTATAGAAACTAAGAAATTCCTACTCTGATTCCATAGAAAAAGGCGTGAGGTCCCTATGATCTGAGGAGAAATTCAAGTGGTCTAAGACGTCAGGCTCAAGTTCTTGCTTCTTTCATTACATAAAAGACTCATGTCTTTAGCTGCAGGTTGTCCTGAACACTTTCCTCTTTCCTTAAAAACACAAAAAGATAGAGCGAGACCCTACCTCGAAAAACAAAACAAAACAAAACAAAAAACCCACACAAAAAGAGAAAAGAAAAAGCTCTTCTCATTGATCCCCACGTCATTCTCCAGGGGCTTGACAATAGAGTGTTCTCTCCTTCCTCATTGATTTGATTTTCTTTGTAAACTGTAAAGAGGAAATTAAAGGGAATCCCCTTTCATAGATTTAACATCTCATGCTTACCTCAGGGCAAGATTTTTTTTTTGTAGCCTAATATAGAAACTGAATTCCTTTGTGACACACCCTAAAAGAACAAATGGATAGTCATAGAATATATTGGGTAAAGAGCTACTCTTCATTGGCTTATTAGATATTAGCTTATTAGCTTCATTAGATATTCATCTATGCACAGTGAAAAGTACTGGGAGTCAGTAATCATATTTCAACTTATAAAAATATAATACTGCTTTGAAACTCTTCAAATCGTTTGGTGAAAAATACAACATCACCTACAGTGAAGAAAATTGAATGCCTCTGTCCAAAGATAAGCACGGACTGTTTTCTTTGGCAGTTTTCATATACATGTATATATCTTTCACAGCGGTAGACTATAGTTTAGGACCCCATCCTTTCCCATTTAACTTTGGACTCTTCATAGTTGTGTTATATACCATTGTCGGGACAGTGCTACAGTGAACATTCTGGCCCATGTTTCTAGAATTGTCACTTTGTCGTTGGCTTTATGTGGGCACTGGGGAATTAAACCTGGGCTGGCAGGCTTTATATACCAGTACCACCAACTTCTGAGCAGATCTCCCAGTCTGGAATTATTGATCATTAGCAAACTATTTTATGTCTTTTCCTGATGAATCAATTTTGAAATCCGTTGCCAGGCGTTCCACACTTACTCAAGTGGCATATAAGAGTACTGGTGCCATGTCCCTTGTCATACCAGGCTTTCCTCTATCCAAACTGGCCTGGAACTCTATACCCTCCTTTATCCACCTGCCATGTTCTGGATTACAGATGTCTGCCACATGCTTCATTTAGTCATTGCCAAGGAACGAACCAGAGCTTCATTCAGCCTTAGCTCTTGGTTATCAAACTTTACCACGGAGTGAAAGCATTGATAGGCTGATTGTTGTCAGGCTCACATTTCTTGGAGTGAATGCTTTGGTGTATTTACCCACAATGCTGCTTCTCTGAATCCAGTCATGCTGTTTAATTGTCTGCAGGAACCTGTGTGTAGGGTCTTGCTCTAGCCCAGGCTGACCTGGAATTCACTTTGTAGTCTCAGGCTGGCCTTGAACTCACAGCGATCCTCCTACCTCAGCCTTCCGAGTGCTGGAATTTTAATTTATTTATTTGCGAGAGGGAGATAGGGAGAGCAGAGAAAGAATGTGTGTGCCAGGGCCTCTTGCCGCTGTAAAGAAACTCCAAACACCTGTGCCCCATTCTGTGGATAGTAGGAAATAGAATCCAGATCATCAGGTTTTGCAAGCAAGCACCTTTAACTGCTGAGTCATCTCTACAGCCATTATTGAGAGTTTCACTCTAGCTCAGGCTGATCTGAAACTCACTCTTTAGTTCCAGGCTGGCTTTGAACTCAATTCTCCTACTTCAGCTTCCAAAATGCTGGGATTAAGGTGTGTGCTTGCTGTGCCCAGCTTAAATAATATATATATATATTTTTTGGGGGGGGTTCGAGGTAGGGTTGGGCTCTAGCCCAGGCTGACCTGGAATTCACTATGTAGTCTCAGGGTGGCCCTGAACTCATAGCAATCCTCCTACCTCTGCCTCCAAAGTGCTGGAAATAAAGGCGTGTGACACCATGCCCAGCTTTTACATAATGTTTAATAGTACTAGGGATTGAACTCGGGACCTTCTCCATGCTAGCCAAATGCTCTACCACCAAACTTTATCTCCAGACTCTTATTTCATAACTTCTTTATATTAGGAACATTAACTTTTGCCCTTGGTGGCAAATATCTTTTGTCATTATGCCTGGGTTTTAACTTTGGTTAAACTGAACTCTTTCACACAGTTCAGATCTGGATTTGGGGTTAAGTGGTTTCTGATAGTTCTTTCACTGGTAGTGTGTAGGGAAGGAATCCAAGGAGAGGGTTATCGAAAAAGACAATTTCTCCATCTTTAGTTGAAATCACTGGGTGGATGCCACTTTCTGCAGACACAGTGATTGCCTCTTTCTCTGGCAGTTGCTGGTGTCTGTTCTGAAATCTTCATGCCCCGTGTTAGACTTGTTTTCCGTATTTGTTGTTCCATTTGCCTCTTTGGTCGGTTGTTCTGTCCTGCACCGTTTTCTCATTTCCTGATGCTTTCTTTCAAGGTATCATCCAAAGAGATGAGTCACCCATGGAAAAAGGACTCTCTGGTCTCCGAGGAAAGGACTTTGAGCTGTCTGACGTCTTCTATTTCTCCAAGAAGGGATTGGAAGCCATCGTGGAAGACGAAGTGACCCAGAGGTTCTCCTCAGAGGAGCTGGTGTCATGGAATCTCCTCACAAGAACCAATGTCAACTTCCATTACATCAGCCCAAGGCTCACTCTGCTGTGGGTGCTGGGTGTACTGATCCGCTACTGTGTTCTACTGCCTCTGAGGTAAGCCACCTGCCGATCATTTGATGGCACAATCCGTTCAGCTTCCCTTTTTCATTGTGTGTAGTTAACAGCCACTTAGGAAAAGCCCCCAAATGTCACCTCTGCAAGAACGTGTTAAATATCTTTCACAATTTTTTCCCTTCCAAATATACAAAGATGTATATTCAAAATTTGAAGTACACAATCTTGGTCCACGTGCACTTGCAGTCATAGATAATTTGAGAGAAAGTCAGAAGACTGCTTCTGTTGGATGGCACTGAGCACCTCATGGACACATAGGAGAGAAAATTCCAGAGAGTGGTGATCACATAGTCTCTTAGTAAAAACTTCCCTACCTGAGTTCCTTTCTGCTTCTAAGCTTGAACTCCATAAAAGACACCTGTCTTTTCAGGAGGCAAGCTCACGCCCAGCTTTTTCTGAAAGTCTAGTATACAACATAAGAGCAGAAGACACTGGAGGCCAGTGATGGATGGGAGCGTGGATCAGCCAGTATTGCTGTCAGCTGTCTTGCTTCATTTCCCTGGAAATGGCCTTGACATCCTTCCGTAATGCTTTCCATGCAGTTGCTGCCCGCCAGCTAAGCCTGGCACACGAGCTGACACCATCCCTAGGGTGGCTATACTCGCCTCGTGCAGCTATCTCGCAGGGGACAGCGTTGCTCAAGTGTTGGTAGAGGCAGATCTCCAAGAAGTTCTTTCTGGCGGATTTTGCCAACGTTGCCTGTGTCCTGACTCTGGGGCGTGGAATGTTTTTTTGGAAATGATTACAGCAATGATAACAGAGTGAAATTGAAGGTTTCACATGTACTTTTGCTTACTCTTAAGCCAGTTCTCCCAATGCAAGGTTCATATGCTCTGGGAATGCATAGGACTGTCTTCTGGCTTATTTTATTTAAAAATATTTTATTATTCATTTGAGTGTGTGTGTTTACTCCTATGTAGCCCACTTGTCTCAAACTTGCTATATAACTGAGACTGACCTTGAACTCTTCATTCCCCTGCCTCCGTCTCCCAAGTGCTGCAATTACAGGAATGAACCACCAAAGAGTTTTTATTTATTAGAAAGTGCTCCCCAATCCCCACCCCCAGGTAGGGTTTCACTCTAGCCCAGGCTGACCTGGAATTTACTCTGTATCTCAGACTAGGCTCGAACTCAAAGCAATCCTCCTACCTCTGCCTCCACGCCCGGCTTCTATTCTTTTTATAATCAGAACTCCTAGACTCTCCTCCTCCTCCTCTTCTTCCTCCTCCTCCTCTTCTTCCTCCTCTTCCTCCTCTTTCTCCTCCTCCTTCTCCTCTTCTTTCTCCTCCTCCTCTTCCTCTTCTCCCTTCTCTTCCTTTTTCGGTGGTGCTAGGGCCTTGTGTATCAAACCCAGGACCTTGTGTATGTGAGGCAAGTGCTCCACCACCGAGTTTCATTGCCAGCTCTCCCCGATTTTTATTTACAATAAATGAAAGCCCCGAGACCTAATTCCAGACCAGCCTATGGTAAAGTGAGACCCTACCTCAAAAAGAAAAGAAAAAAAAAAAAGAAATTTCAGAAAAGTTCTGTGTGCATTGTTAATTGGGTCCTCTCCTGGCACATGGGGCAGGCAGAGCACAGGAATCTTAGAGACGAATGAGAAATTCCCCCGTGGAGAATTTGAAATGTCTCCATTTGTTGTTGGTTGGCTGTCACCATGCTGTGGGCCCAGAAAATGCTGCTATGATTCTGCTATGGAGTGTTCATCCAACTATCACTCACAAATAGATATGTGACTATTGCACAAAACTTCCTCCAGGGAGATGTGACCAGACGTCTGCTCAGATAGGGCACAGAAGACACACTGATCCATGGGTGCACCACATCCACCTTTGATGAACCAATGAGCTTGCTGGGGTTGCTTACAGGAGCATGGGGACCCCAAAACAGCCATAACTTTGAGAAGCCCCATCCCAGCATGGATGAGTCTCCCCAGGGTGGCTTTGGTGGAGCTCTCTGACCTTTCACCCCTGAGGCCAAGCGACCTTGTGTATCACTACATACACCGCTGGCCCAGGGGCACCTGAGAGCTCAGGTGAGGCTCTGCAGCCCCTCCCCATGCTCTTCCTTCTATGGAGGAGCGGCAGCAGTAGAGTTTCTTGTGACTTTTGATACGGCTGGCATCAGTTCTCGGAACAGCGCCTCAACTCTGCTCAGAACCTGCCCTGAAACAGTTGCTTACTACTCCTTGGAGGAGGGGTTGTATGACCTTTAAGTTTCTGTTCTCCCAGACTTGACTTCCTGGGTCACCTGGGCCTCCTTCCTACCTCCAGGAGGGAATATTTCAATTTGGAGGGATTTGCTATACAACAATGGCATAGAAGATTTTTGTAAAGAAAAAAAATAGATGTACAATAATTCAATAATGTAAGCACCTAAGAACAAAATAAGCTGGCAGAATTATCACTCCTGGGCTGGAGAGATGGATGGCCCAGTGGTTAAGGTGCTTGCCTGCAAAACCTAACGACCTGCGTTTGATTCCCTAGTACCCACGTAAAGCAGATGCACAAAGTGATGCATGCATCTGGAGTTCTTATGAGGTGGCAGGAGGCCCTGGAGCGTCCATTCTCTCTGTTTTTCTCTCTTTCTCCATATATATCTGCATACCTTCCTTCCGCTGCTTCCAATGCTGTGGCGGACGTGATGTCCATCCCCTGCTTGTGCCATCATGGAGCTTCTCCTTGACTCCTACTCGTAGCACAGTCTTCAGTGTGGAATATTTAATAAATGTATAGATTGTGACAATATTCTCCACAAGGTTTCATAGTAGATTTTGAGAGAAAAAACTACTTAGCTCATGGTGACTGGGAATCCAAGGGCCCCAGTATCCTCTTTGAAAGCACACCCTCAACTTTCTTCCCCTAGCTCCTCCCTCAATGTCCCCTCCCTCCTCCCCCAGCAGAGCCTTAGGTTGGTAACCAAGCCATCAGCATCTTGGTCTTTGGGGAACGATTAAGATCCAAGGTGTAGCAGGTGTCTTTTTTAACATGGTCACAGTCTGTGATCAGATGTGTTACTGTAGGTTGAGATAGGTTTTCTACATTAAATAATCTTTAAATTAATGT
>PVHP010026083.1:0-24974 GCA_004024765.1 Zapus hudsonius
AGAATATGTGGCGTTCTATTCTCTGTTCTTTTGAGTGATCGCTTAGTAAGATCTGCTCAAAGTCAGACCATTTTTTCCTAAATTTCGATATTTCATTTTTCCTTTCAGCTGAGTAAATATCCATCGTGTAAATATACCACAGTTTCTCTGTCCATTCATCCATGGATGGGCATTTGGGCTGATTCCAGTTCTTGGCTATTATGAATTGAGCTGCTATAAATATAGTTGTACAAATGTTTCTGTGTCGAGATGTGACATCTTGTGGATAGATGCCTAGCAGAGGGATAGCTGGGTCCATTGGAAGGATTATGTCCATTCTACTCAGAAGTCTCCACACTGCTAATTAAAACTAATTTAACTGTCATCAGTTAGTAATCCAAACCATGAGAGATAAATCTTGTGCTTACCAGTTTTCTTTTAACATATGCATTTGTGTGTTCACGTGATTATATGCATTTACTATATGATATTTTATAAAATTCTGTGTAAATATATATATATATATATATATATATATATATATATATATATATATATATATATATATATATATATATATATATATTTGAATGCTGTCATGGCTTGATCCAGGTGTCCCCTACAAACAAACGAATGTGTTCTGGGTAATTGATCCTCAGCTAATGGCAATTTGGATTTTACAACCTCGATGGAGCTGTGTTGTTGGGGGTAGGTTTATGGGGGTTGTAAGCCAGTTTCCCTTTGCCAGAGTTTGGCACACCTTCCTGCTACTATTTCCAGTGCTGTGGCAGAGGTTATGTCCACTCCTCTGCTCATGCCATTGTTTTCCCTGCCAGGATGGAGTCTCCCCTCAAGTTCGTAAGCCTAATAAATCCATTCCTCCACAAGCCACTTTTGTTTGGGTTATTTCTGTGCAGCAACTAGAAAGCTGACCACAACAGTTTTGGTACCAGGATGTGGGGTCATCTGTTGCTGCTAGAACCCTGATTCTGTGACTTTGGCATTTTTGAGTTGATATGCAGGAGGAATATGGACAGATTGGAAACTGTTCTAAGAGATGCCTCGCAGTGCTGTGAGCACAGCTTCATGGAAGAACTATGGACTGTGAGGTTTGGCTTATGAGGGGGAGAAAGAACTTGGTCAGGACTGTACCAGAAGCAGTTTGTGAGAGGCTTGCTGCATTCTTCCTGCCTGTGTCCTGGGAACCTGTGCAGGGTTGCCTGACGTAAAGATGGACTGGTGTGAGCAGATGGAGATGGCACAGAAAGAAAGATCTTTGGGTCAAAACTGCTGCCTGTTCACCTGCAATTGTTTGAGAGATTAATTACAATCATTGAGATTGGGCCAGCTGGTCTGCTTTGGAACAACAGGAAGAATGCAGATCCTTTGATAGGTTCAATATTGTGCAGGTCTTATAACAGCCAACAGCTACTATAAGGTCATGACTTTGATGGTGTCTTCATGTATGGAAGATAGTCTCCCAAAATGTATCTTATACCTTAAAGTTCTTAAACTATTTTTGTTCTATTCTTGAAAAATGTCCCTTGAACCTTGGAGGTACTGGTAGACGTGTCTCATTTGGTGCTGAAAATCAACAAACACTTATCTTCAGACCTTTCACAAGTTTTGAGTCTCTCTAGTAGCCACTATATTTTTTGCATAAAAAGAGGCTCCTTTGCTCATCAACTATCATCATAAACATAAATTTTCAGGGGGGGGGGGACTATATAACACATCATGACAATTTAGTTAAAATCAATAGTAGATTTTCCACACCCTGTGGGCCACTATCCACAAGCTTTGGACTGGGATTTCTGTAGCAGGCATGAATATGCTCCTATGGAATGATTCTCAAATCCAATCAGAGAGCAGTTTGTAGCTCCGTAACACTCATGCCATTGTTATACCGGTAGGTACAATTTACATGGCAGGTTGGTTGTGTAACAAGTAGGGAGGATACACCATTGGGTAAGACTTGCTGACTTTTCTTTTAACACTTTCCTAAATCATTGCAGCTTGTCAGTAGGAAGGAAGCCTCCAGCTCAGTACCAGTTAGAATATGCAGTGTTCTACAACTAATGCATGTGGTGTCTTCAGCAATATGCACTTACTCTCTTGTTTTAGTGAACAACTAAGATCCATGGCAATTGCATTTTTTAGTTTGGGAACCTCGGGAGCCTTCCAGAACATTAACTCACTGGGAAGTGTCCACCTCTATAACGGGTTCTCCAACTACTTTAGGGTTATAGAGCAGCACTGTCCATTTCTTCAGGGATATATGCTCTGTCTCTCTCTTTCTCTCTCTCTCTCTCTCATTCCCATCGTAATTATGTTTTTAAATAGTTAACAAAAGTGGGTTACATTGTGAATAGTTTAATAATATTCTTAAATTTAAATAACCCGCCTCCTCTCTCCTCTCCCCTCTATTCACTTTTCCTGACCCTGCTTTACCTGGTCTTGTCATTGATTTCTGCCACTCTGGTTTAGTATACAGTTGGCTTTGGGTCATGACTATTTTTATATTTTTATTTATTTATTTATTTATTTATTTATTTATTTATTTATTTATTTATTTATTTATTTATATAACAGTAGCCAACTCTTTTCAGTAGGCTGTTTTCTTCTTCAGTGAATCTTCTCTACCCTGTGCAAATAAATGCTTCTGAGGTCTGAATGCTTGTGCCTACCCCAACCCCTCCCAGGAATTAATCTGAAGTCCTAACCATCAATGTGTTGGAAGTAGGATTAAATCTAAGATGATGAAATTTATATTTGGCTTCTCTCATCTAATATCATCTCAGCTGGACTTGCCTCTAGCCTTAATTGATTTTTACCTTAGTTGGGCAATTTTAATAAAAATTTGATAAGATAAAAGTGAAATTCCATTGATCCTTTTAGTTAGCAATTTTTTATATAACCAGGAGGATTTTAACCATGATGTAGATTGTTTTAATTCTGCAAATATGCTACTCATGTGTCTGTTTTAATTTTACTTTTTGGCCTTCCATATTCTTTGAGTTCTCATGATTTTAATGATTTCCCAGAACCATACTTCAATGTTTCCAAATTAGTGGTTTCTAGAATAAACATTACATTGCATAATCACCCACCTTCATGCCTTTAGGAGTGTTCCATCACACAGAAAACTAAGTCTCAAAGTCCTGATCTCCAGATCCCAATTACACCAAATAACTCCATTCTACTGTGTCTTTAATCTCATGCTGCCTCAGTTTACCAATGCTGCTGGTCACAGTAGGCTTCTTTTGTTTACAAAGATATGTATTATTTCCTTTTCTATGCAGGCACTCTCATGCTTGTGTATGGACTTAATCATTTGAACCCTTTCCATCTACATTTTAAAGACTTGTATCCCAGTGTGACTTATTTGAAGATAGGACTTTTCTATAATTTATGAATGTTATATAAAAGCATTGAGTGAAACTCCAATTCAAGAAGGTTGTTATTCTTTTAAGAAGAGACAATAGTGCATTTGCACATGCTACTGATGTGAGCCCTTGGAAGTAGTTGTCTTCACATAAAGAGAGCCTTAGGTAGAAAGCAAATTGCATGGAACCTTGAAGTTGGAATTCTGCACTCCAGTGCTAGGAGAAACAGTTTTTTTTGTTTGTTTATAGAAAACAAAGTTAAGTGTACAGATTGTGATGTAAATGTCATCGCCTCACTTAGTGATGGAAGGTTCATCATTCACCCGCATGAAGGCATGTATATGCTCTCCAGTATCTGCTTAAATTTAAAGGAATGTTTCTAAATTAATTTATTATTTTATTTTTACTTTTATTGTTTTCCTTTGTGCTTTTTATTACTATACAGAGTAGTAACTCTACTGGTGGAAATCATACCTGCATCCCTATTTATTTACATATGCACATAGCACAGTGCTCTGAACATACAACTGTCTGATCATACTTCTTACTGAATGATTTAGCTAATATGCCTTGACTTACTATGTAGCAATTAACATCCAAACACATCATAACCACTCCCTTTTTAAAAATTATTCCAATAAGCCTGTTATGAAGACGTTAGATTTACAGGTGAGAAAATTCAGTATCTAACCTATGAGTAAATAGTATCAAATAAACTCATGTTCAAACATGGAGTCCGTTCTTAAATTATCTCTCATCCATGTCTAAATGTTATATTCTTTCCCAGTAACAAGTGAATTATTTGAATCCATGATTATATTTTCACTGTTATACTTGTTAGAAGTGAAATTTTTCTCACATTTGCATTTTAATTAGTTTTACTATGATCCTTTTAATGAACTTCATTTTTGTGAGAGTGGTACATGTGATCAGTTTAAAATCAGAAAATAGAACCAGCAAAGCTAATAAAGAGAGCAGTGGTTTCCTGGCTGCTGTTAACCTCCACTCCTTGGGCTCATTTCTCTCCTTTTCAAGCTGAATCATTATAATTATCTTGTATTAATAAAAGGTTTATCTATATGGCTATTTCAAATCCCATGATTGTTAGAGAATATGTATCATATTCTCTTATAGAGTGTGAGATATTCACCTCTACTATCCATGGCTTTCCTCATTACCCTCACTCTATTTCATTCATACATTAGATTCATCATAGTGTGGATTTAAATATATATGATAGGGAGTATTTTTAATTTTCAAATTTGTGACATCTATCTAATCATGCTGCCTGGTCTGTTACCAAGTACAATGTGGATTTCTGTTCTGTTGAAATGATTTAAATGAGTCTCTTTCCCATAAGTCAACTTAATATTGTTTAATCAGAGGAAGCAGTCAATCTTTGCCCAAAAGGCAAGGGATAATCTGTACAATCAGTGTGTGTGTATGCATGTGTGTATGTATGTGCATATGTGTTTGTGTGTGTATGTGTGTACGTGTTTGTGTATATGTATGTTAGCTTGTGTGTCTATATGTGTGTATGCATGTGTTTGTGTGTGTATGTGTGTGTATGTTTGTCTGTGTATCTATATATCTTTGTGTGTGTGTGTGTGTGTGTGTGTGTGTGTGTGTGTGTGTGTGTGTGCCTACAGAAGCATGAACTTTTGCTTGGATGGCTTGAGGGAGCATATTCTGCAATATGGCTTCTTTCACTGACTTTAGCTTATCTGTCCACATGTTTCAATCTCTTCTACAACCCACATGAATCACTTGTCTACTTGGTATACAATATACAAATGTGCATTCAATTATAGACTTGTTAACTTGTCTCTTATTACTGCATTGGATACTTATTGCCTTAGAAACAAATGAGTTTAAATTGCAGCATGTTAAGATAAAAAGCTGTTACAGTGTGTCATTTAAAAGTAGTATTTCAGGTTAATTTTGGTTCAGGGTTTTCCATGAAATTGTGGTTTGGATATCAGCCAGTGCTGCCTAAAGTTTAATTGGGGCTGAAGGGCTGCCTTCTAGCATGTCTAACTCACAAAGGTGTTAATGGGAAATCTCAGAATCTCAATTGGTTTTACCAAGAACCTCAGTTATTCAAAATTTTGGTCTCCCCATAAACTGATTCAGTATCTCTATCCCACAGAATTTGGATTTGATCACATTCCATGCATATTAAATACATATAAAAGACATAAATGTCTGTCCACTCTTAAATTAAAAATGGACAAACCTAGCTTTTTTTCTTTCTTTTTTTCTTTCTTCTTTCTTTTTTTGAGTTAGGGTCTCATTCTGCTGATTATATGTAGCTTCAAATAACTCCCTTCTTCCTCCAATAAACTGTATGTTGTATGGAGGTTCACCCCAGAGACTGAAACTGACTGCAACAATGAATACACAAAAAGTAACTCATAGAAATTTTGCTGGTTGTGTAAGTCATTTTCGGGAATCTGAGACAAGATTCCAAAACTAATGGAAGCATCTTTAGAAGAATAACAAGATTTGGTGAATGGGAAATGCTTACTACTTAAGTGTGTGAACCAAAGTTTGGATCCTCAGCACACATAAATGCTAGGCATGCATGACAATTGAATAAGACACTTTGTGTTGACTTCTTTCTTTCATATACATATGTGAACATATAGACATACTTGCTCACACACTGTGACTCATAAACACCTGAAAATTATCAGGATTAAATTTTGATATTGAGCATTTATTATCTGAAGAAATGAAGAAATTTCAATTTGATCTGGAAGACACTGCTTATCAGAAAGCTATGGAGTGATAGGGCTGATTTTGATTGCCAAATTTACAAAATTAACAGTGGGTTTAATAATGAACTAACAGCAAAAATACATGAATAAGATACTAAATTGGCTCCCAGATTTCTTGTTTTAGAAAATAAGATGCTAAGACTTTAGAAACTAGGATTTCTTCCTAAGAGGATTCTTGGTCAGATCCAGTATGTGCACTGAGGAAGTATCCCAGTGAATTAGGGACAGAGAGGAGGGAAAGGGAACACATTCACAAGATGTGCTCATACAATATATTTACTTATTAATAATAAAGATATTTAAGAAAATAATCATTGAGGCTGGAGAGATGGTTCATTGGTTAAGGTGCTTGCTTATCAGGCCTAATGACCTGGGTCTGATTCCCCAGTTCCCACGTAAAGCCAGATGCACAGAGTGCATCTGGAGTTCTTGCAGAAGCTGGAAGCCCTGTTGTGCCCATTCTCTCCCACTGTCTCCCTTCTCTCTATCTCGCTCTAAATGCAAATAAATAAATAAAATATTTTAAAAAGAAAAGAGAGAGATAATCAAGGAAAGATGAATGCAAATCCTTAAAAAAATGTGCAGAAATTTAAAGTTAGCCCTCATGTTATTGTTGTGTAAAAGCCTTTGGCTTTACTCTTTAAGCTTCCGCATTTCTCAGCATTAGCTTGGCTTGGCTTTCCTCATTGGCACTCTGTTAGATTTGCCCTGACTTCAGTGCCAAGACTGGTAGAATGTACTTGGCAATCATGAGTTCTTGGTAACAAATTGTCAAAGGATTCCGTTCCACCTTCTTTTAAAACAAACTATTTTTGGAAGGGAAATTTGCTCCTATTTAGTGGCTCAAAATGAGGTTCTCAGGAGTGTTTTTCGAAAGTATTTGTTATTTAAATTGATCACTTCAACTGTTTCTGGCCTTCCAGAACATTTCATGTCCCTCAATCATACTCTTTCCTGCTTACTTTTCAATCCACTGAATGGAAAGCCTATTCTAAGGTAATTCCACTTCCTGGAAAACCTTAGGGGGCTTAGGAAAGATTGCTCAGTGGTTAGAGGTGCTTACATGCAAACCCTGATGGCACAGATTCAATTCCCCAAGACCCACATAAAGCCATATACACAAAGTGGTACATGTGTCTGGAGTTTGTTTGCTTTGGCAGGAGATCCTGGACAACAATCCTCACTCACTGCCTCTTTCTGTCATATATATATATATATATATATATATATATATATATATATATATATATATATATATATATATATATAGGAAAGCACCCCCTTGTAGACATCTCTAGAGCACTTATTTCCAGGGATCCCTGGAAACAGGTCCAGAAATAGTAAGTAATGTGGAGTGTTTATTGGCCACTCCACTTGTTAGATAGGTCCCACAGGAAGGGAAGGGTATCAAGTAGAACTGTGACAGAACCTGGAACAAGGCTACATTTTACAGAGGTCTGCAGCTGGCATGGATTTTCTGTAGTTCTGAAGTTATGCAAAAGGACGAGGTATTTGTATTCCTGCATCAGCTAACTTTTGGTCACTTCCACAAATGTGAATAATTGAGCTTTTGCTCAATATGCAGAGATTAAGTTAATTTTCACAACAGATCCCTAATGTTGTGCAAAAATAAGCCATCAAGGTTCATATGCTGTGATGGCTAATTACTGGGTATCAACTGGACAGGGGTTAGAACTGCCAAGGAACCTAATTTCTGGTTATGCCTGTGAGGGATTTTCTAGACTAGGTTAGTTGAGGAGGAGGACTCACACTAACTACAGATACCATGGGCTGGGTCCTAGACTGTATGTATAAAAAGGAGAAATGTAGCTGAGCATTTAGCATTCATCTCTCAGTCTACTTCCTCCAGGCTGATGTGATGATGTGCTTTGGATATCTGTTATGGTTTCTCTACTGTGGTTGATTTTTTTTCAAAACTGTAAACTGAAAATATACCTTTACTTTGCAGAGTTTCAATGCAGGTATTCTGTCAATGAGAAAGCTAAAGAGCAGGGGCATGGTGACTAGAATTCAAAAGTAAAATGCCCCGAATTTGCAAACTGACCACCCAAGTCTTCCATCCTTTCCATTTATTCATACTACTCCAATATCCATATTTAATTGAATTATCTGGAACCTTTACTTTAATCTGTGTCCCCTGTGAATTACAGCATTATTTTATTTTTTATAATTTTTGTTCTTTTCATTTGTCGTGTATATTTTGACGCAAGACATTGAAACAAAAGTGGTGAGATCTAAGTGTACCTAAAAATATTATTTCACAAAAAGTTTTATGAGAGAGAGAAAAAGAGAGGAGAGAGAGAGAGAGCGAGAGAGAGAGAGAGAGAGAGAGAGAGAGAGACGTTGTGTAACTGGCTTTATATATGGACACAGGAGAATCAAACTCCCTCTGTCCGGCTTTACAAACAAGCACCTTTAGTCACATGCCATATCCCCAGCCCTACATAAAGAAATTTACATAAAACTGAACACCAACTACTCCTTGACAGTCAATAAATACTACAATGTAAAAACATGCACAAAATGTATCAAAAAGTGATAGCTTGAGAAAAACTTACACAACCATTGTGTATAAATGCTAATCACAGTCCTTGGGATAATACACTATGTTTTTTGTGCAATATCTTTCCTAGAGTAACTCAAAAACATTTAACTAAATTTGATTATAAAATTTGCTTGACAAGTTATATCTAGCTTTTTATCATTTTTATTTCATCATAATTAATGCTTCAGAGACTAAGGCAAGATGATAGATGATAGATAAATAAAAAACTGATAGATATGTAATAGAATCCATTTGCTTAATATGCTGAGACAATCATGCTATTAAGATTTCAGTTCTATTTACTGAAATTACATTGGCTTCAAACTTGGTTGTTGATACTCTGGATCTGTCTTTTATTACTTTTTATGTGCTTAATATTCCTTATTTGCTTGTTTGTTCAATGACTGGCTGTATTACTATCATGATGTCTCTCCTACCTCATGAGCATCAGGCCCTTGACATCATTCTTCAGACGCATGGAGCAATGAATATGTTATCATATGATGAAAATGGTACTGAAGAGACATTCTTCAAATGTTTCCTTAACTACACCCATCATTTAAAGTCTAGTAATAGTCTTGCCGGTTGATGTCTCTATTATTTCTATTAAGCCCATGGAGCAAAAAATGCAGTTGAAAACATTCTTAAAATCTTCTTAATGGAATAATGCAGGATTTGATATTTGCTGATTGCTTCTTCGGGCCTTTCCTTCAATTTTTCTATGCAAACACTTTGCCTGTAACATAGGCTATATCTCTTTATTAGCTTCATCATATTGACTCCGTGACCCTTCATAAAAATTCCTACACTTCTCTTCAGATTGCATTTAGTTTAAACTTTTCTGTAATCTACAACAAAAGAGGACAGACAGTTTTGGGGGGAAAATTAGGAACTATCATGCTCACATTAATTTCATCACTGTGGCAAAGATCTTGGTGCCAGGAATCTGAAGGTGAGGGTAGGAAAAGAACAGGCTTATTTCTAAGCAGCACCTCTGTGTTAAGAGCTGAAAATTCTGGACATGGGCGAGCAAAAACCTGTTCTGTTTCCAGGTTGCTGCTTCTGATAGGAATCGGTCACTATAAAAGCCAGACAAAGGTTTGCAGAGAATATTTAGAATAGTTGCAATACTCCTAAACTTGAAGTCAGCTTTATATTCTATGTGAGGAGTTGTGTAAGAGGGTGGACAAAAGTATTCCATCTAGAAATGGGGAAGAAATTTTGATTCATGGCTTCCTAGAATGGATAGTTTGCTTTGCTTAACCAGTGTGGGGGGGCACCATAAATTTGATTCAATTATTACAGAATTTTCTCTTACTGAAATTTCTATGTTTTCTTACTGGTATGTTCAGAGTTCCATGGATATATGTGTCTCTTTATGCAGTTTGCT
Organism: Zapus hudsonius; assembly: GCA_004024765.1. Taxonomy (NCBI): domain Eukaryota; kingdom Metazoa; phylum Chordata; class Mammalia; order Rodentia; family Dipodidae; genus Zapus; species Zapus hudsonius. The sequence goes on from PVHP010026083.1 coordinate 10,102, forward strand.
ATTATTATTCCCATAGATTTTAACAGTTTCACATAGAAGCAAACAGCAAAGCTTTTATTGGTAGGATTCAAAAAAGATTTTTTTTTGTTATTTTGTTTGTTTGCTTGGTGATGTAAAATAGATGGTTTTTCTATACTAACTTAAAATAGCATTCCATTATCTATTCTTCAGTGATGGTTCTGATGGAAAGTCTGCAGTCATTCTTCTGTTCCTTCATTTGTAAATCTTACTTTTTAATTCTGCTTCACAGATGATCCATACCACAAGTTCTTATCAGTTTGACTATATTTTCTGATGGGATTTCATATATATCAAAGGGAGATTATTTAACTTCACCTCCCTGTGAGTATAATGTCTTTATCAATTTTTTTAAAGTAGCCATTGTTTTGGCTTTTTCCTGATTTCTTTAACCTACAGGACTTCAGCTGTACAAATATTGTGTTTATTAAAACTGCTCCACAGACATCAAATACTTATGTTCATGTTATCAGTATTTTTTTCTCTGCAACTATATTTCCTTTAGATATTAGTCCAATGTGTTCTTCAAATCTGGCATGTTATTCATTTTATTTTGGAATATACTTAAATATTTACAACGTTGATTCTTTTTCATATCAATTTTCATTCACAATGGTGTTTTCTATATAGGAGTAATTACAAGCAGTAAAAATCACCATAGTTATTTTAATTGTTCAAATGCTAATTCTGTAGTCTTAGTTATATTTTTGAAGTTATTTTTATTTTCTCCTATTTATTACTCATATTTACTTGTCTCTTTGCAAGTTGGTCTTTTTATTATATTTTATATTTTTCAACTCCTTTTACCTGCAGAAAGACAGTTACACCTTAATGTGTTCTGATTTGTATAGTAAGTCACTAAATTTTTGACATCCTTCTATACACTCAGATTTGGTATTATTTTTTGTAGGACATAGCTGTTTTACTTGTCTTCCACAATACTATGTTGTATTTTATTCTAGGTCATGGTGTTGTTTCCAAAAATAGGACTATAGTCCTATGTGTATGTACAAGGTACATATCATTTTAGGATAGAACTTCAGTATCTTTCAGCACTTTACAATCCTTGTTTTTTCTCAATTCTTAGTTTACCTGCAGACAGGGACTTTCCACTCTTCATGAATAAGAAAGCTCTGCACATTCAGGGATATACTCTTAGGTTAATGCATCTTCAAACTATCTTTCCTTTATTTTCAGCTAAAACTTTATGGTTCAAGGTGAATATGCCTAGAGTCATTTCTTTCCACCAATTTAATCTTTTACATATGTGCTCCATGTCCTTCAGCCAAGCAAGAGAAAAATGTCTCTGCTATCTTTATTTCGTATTTATCAAAATGAGCATGCTCAAAAATGTATTCATCAACTGGACATATAAAGTATTATTGGATTAATATTTACTATAGCATCATAAATGTTATGTAATCCCCATTTGAAACCATCTGAGTTGTATGAATTCCAAGTAGCAAATTATGACAGGCACACACAGGCTAGATTTCAGCAACAAAGTTACTCATAGGAAGAAATTATATGAATTTTGTCTCTCATTGCCCTTTAATTCTTATTTTTTAATAAGATAAATTTAAACCACTGCGATTAAGTCATCCCTTTTATCAGCCATTATCTTAGTTATTTAAACTATAAAATGGATAAAAATATGACTATCCTTTTTGCCTAAGAACTCACAGACCATTGAGGGAATTCAGAAACAGAGACATATGTCTTTATAAAAATAAAGGCATTTGTTATATTGGTATGACTGGAAAAGCAGGCAGTCATAAGGAATATACTTTGAAATATGATACAAAAGTGTATATTAAAAAGGCTTTGTAACTTTATTTGCTCATTACTATAATATCTGATTATATTACTATGTAGGAATCATCATTGTCTTTAAGTTACTGTTCCCAAAAGTAGTCGTTTGAATGGGTGTCCCTCCCACCAATAAATTCAACAGTTTTATAAAGCTTGTAATTTGTCTCCAATCTCCTGGCTGGAGGAGGTGTCACCTTAGCCTGACTGGATTCTAGGCTTCAGCTCCAAAGTGTTTCTGGGATCTCGAATTTCAGCTATCAGTCTGCAAATAGTGGTCTGAGCTCAAGCCTGAAGTTGTCTGCTGTGTTTTACTGTGTGTGTGTGTGTGTGTGTGTGTGTGTGTGTGTGTGTGTGTGTGTTGCTGGTGATGGGTTTCTCTCTCTGTTGGGTGGACCAGCCTCTTTTAATATAATAGAACTTCTCGTGGATCTGAGGCTTCAATAAATCCTTTCTTCCTCCCAGAAATTATGCCTGATTTGGAGGTTCATCAAAGCAGCATAAGCTGCCTAAAACAACAACCTAAGAAAGATGCTTCTTATGTGTGAGGGAATATGATGGTTTTCATGCTAAAGGCTGTAGTTGAAATTTCAGTAAGTATCAGTGAGCCTGTGTATAATTACCATCATATGGAGTCCTAGATTATTGAAGCATAATGCCTACGGAAAATAGGATCAACATAGCTGGAACCTATGGATGCTGACTGCTGAAGTTCAGGTAATAGCTGTGTGTGTTGTGTTTAGAGTCATTAGAGGAATCAGAAGATCTCCATGTGTGTCTCCTATTTTTGCTGACATGGCTACAGGTGGCTCCTTGGCTTGTTTTCCTCATCATATGGCTGGTTTATTCAGACCTTCCTTTTAAATGTTTAAAGTCACAATATGCCATATGATCCTTCCCATAGTAAACAACACTACAAGCATCATATGCTTCTGTGGTATAAATGTGTGCATTGTGATTCCCTTTTTTATAATTTAAGGTAAAAGTGGAAGTTTCATAGAATGAATATATATATATACATATATATATATATATATATATATATATATGTATATATATAGAATGAATATATATATATATATATATATATATATATATATATATATATATATATATATATATATACATCTTATTTCCTCTATTTCCTTGGACAGTGGCTAGTTGTAAATTGCACAGGGGTATGATATATCCAGATCTATTTCAAGCAATATGAGTAAATTTTAGATATTTTTGATAACTTCATTTCCTATTTTCATATAGTGTGTCTGTGTTTGATTAGATAACAATACAATACCATCCTACCTGAGAAACTCTAACTATAGAAAGGTGTGCACAACAGATCCAACTTCACCATCTCAGGCTAGTTAGCGTAAGAATAAATGTGTCAAGGTAAAGAACATTCCTTAAGGTTAAAAGAAACCCACTATTTTATGTCCCTATATAAATTGACTTTGTCTGTTAGAATTTAAAGGTCATAATTCACTAGCAGATCTCATGGACATAATTATAAAAAAAGATATAAAGAACAAGAAGACTAAGGAATGGAGGGACAGGAAGAGTAGGAGAAGAAGTAGGATAAAGAAAAATATCTCAGGTGTCTGGCAGCATACAGTGCTATTTTTGAAATGGAAGGACTCATGTGTTTTTTAAATGGAAGGTCATTAGGTACCTATGAGGGACCAATGTAGGGACCTATGAGAAGAAACATTTATAATGTATTGTATAAATTTCAAATAACTCAGGATTAAACTTCTTTGCTTATCAGGCCTAAAAAGCAGCTTTCACTGTGTTCCTAATGTCTTTCAACATAATATACAGACCTTCCTAAATCTATCTAAATTAGTATATTGAGTTATTTTTATACACCAATTCTATTCTAGGTTTTAGAGAGAGAGACGGAAACAAGACTTGTGACTTTTTGAGAATTGCATTCTAAGGAGATAAACTACAAGAAAATTGTAACAAATTAGCTAATTAATTAAGCTATTTTGTTGATGATGATCACTCCTATGAAGGAAGGGAATATGGGGAGGATGGAGAAGAAATAAGGCCAAGAGTGAGGGTTGTAATTTTTAAAATTTATATTACTTTGTATTTTTATTGTGTTGCTTATGTGTGTGCATGTGTGCGTGTAGTATACTGGTGTGTGTGTGCACATGTGTGTGTGTTCATTCACATGTGTGTTGCATGCGCATGTGTGTCCTCTACAGGTATCCCATATGTTCGCTCACCTGTGTCAAGGGTCCCTCACATGTGGTAGCCAGAATGACATGTTGAGTTTCCTCACCATCACTTTTCTGCCTGGTCTTGTTTGAGCCAGAGTCTCCCTTTTACTGATTCCCAGAGCTTGCAGGGCTCTGGCAATGATCAGATTTCCACTTAGCTTCAGGACTGCAGGTAAGGTTCATGTGTCCATGCCCAGCTGCTTCTTGTGGGCTCTGAAGATTGGGATTCTGTCAGCCTGAGGCCCATACAGGCCTTCATGCTTGCACAGGAAGCACACGTAAATGCTGAAAAATCTCTCCAGTCACTTTATATGTGTACTATGATCATAATATATATGACCACAGTTCACATATAAAGTATATTTATGAGGAATATTAATGTCTCTTTTCACCTCCTGGTTCCTTTCTGCTGAACTCCTTCTTGCCCAAATTGATGTGTTTCTTGTGTGTGAGGAGGACCCCCTGAGTGTAATTTGAGTTGCTGGAGCATGGGTGATTATGTGATTATGGGGGATTATTTACCAGTGGTGACAATTCACCAGGTGCACACTACTACAGCCAAGAATCCTCTGCCTCTATGAACTGCTAGTAACTCCTCAGGGAGGCATAGGGGCCTTAGGGCCACCTCCATTATCCATGACAGAATGCTGATGAGCCAATTCTGTGTGAGGCATGTGTAAGTTATGACGGCCAGTGCGAAGTCATGAACGGGATGGCCACCCCATTGCCTGGCTCTTCTATTCTTCTGAGCTCTCTTATTCTGGTGAGTGGAGTTTTGAGTTCCTCAGTACTGAAGTGAGTGGTTGCATTTATTTGTTTTGGATGATGGAGAGACAGCTGAAGAACTATTTCTGCGTAGGTGGCATGTGTGAAGACCTAAGGAAGACCAAGCAAGAATGCAAAAGGCCTTTGCAGATAGTTGAAGACAGAATGTTGGTGAATGCAAAAGTCTGGGATCCGTAGTCACTGGGCGCTGCACTGTTCTTATGTGCTAGAAACAAAATGAGGAAGAGAGGTTCAGGGGAGAGCAGTGGAGCAAGCAAAGAGGGTTATGTCTAAGGAGGTCGGTCCTTCCCAATGTCACAGCAGCTTTACAAACACACACACACACACACACACACACACATACACACACACACACACACATACACACAGAAAGAGAGAGAGAGAGAGAGAGAGAGAGAGAGAGAGAGAGAGAGAGAGAGAGACTTTAACAGACATTCTGAAGCTCTGTTGGATTCTAACAGATTCCAGAGAAGTAGTTATCAAGATCACTCAAGATCATGAAAAAAAGTTTCTACCCAGTCTGCAGCTAGTGACTCTACTTCATGCCCTTAAGGGATTTGCAGGCTGGTCATTGCTGAGGAAGAGTAAGCGTCACTGATCAGTGATCTTTTAATAGTTTTAACTAACTTGTAAGGATAGGGCATTGCCCTCAATTAAGTAGAATAAAATATAAACTCTTGTTTGTATCATCCAGCTTAGTTTTCTGCATTTGTGAAAAACATAAATGTGTTCCATATCGGTTTTGATTAAGGATGAATTATTTTTTGAAGTTACTTGTGGTTGAATTGGGACTCATGGCTTCTCCTGCCCGTTTTTTTTTTTTTTTCTTCAATTTGTTAAATGAAATGGGTGAATATAGACTATTGACACATTTCAGTTTATTCTTTAACATGTTACAATTTAGAAAAAAAAGATACAGTAAATAGAGAAAATATGTCACAGACTCTAAAGGACACAAATATGGTTAATATTTTATGAAAAAAATAAAAATTCTTCTATAAATCTTAAATATTGTGCTCCTATGCAAGAATATGGCATGAAAATAAGAGAAGTGTATAACATCTATAGGGGAAAAAGCTCTTTTTTCTTTTTATTTATTTATTATGCCTTTCTCTCTCTCTTTTTGTTATCAGTAATAAAAGAGTTTTTTCATCTGCTTTAAATTTAGGACAATTCTTCTTAGCAACCAAAGAACTATGCTGCCACCTACTGGCCAAATTATTCACATCAACACTATTTTGCAATTCTTTACAATAAAATAAAAAGCAGTAATAACGTAAATTCCTCATTTTCAAAACTGAAGAATATAAAATAAGTGTCAATTCATGAAAGAAAAAAATTACCAATGAATCAAATTTTGACCTTTGTAATTTTTTATAACCCAAACCACAACACTGCTCTCTTTTGAGGTGGTCTTTCACGTTGATATAAAATAAAAATGTATTTCTCACGGCTTGTCTAGTTGGAAATCATCACTCATATTTGATCTCCTCCATCGCATTTTCCCCAGCAATGGAAATAATGTGCATTGGGGACTCCCAGAGCCAAAATCATTGAGTATTAGTCATCAAAATATAAACTACTTTTAAAGATGAAAAACTCCAAAGAATGTCATGGTTAATGACTAGTTGTATTAAAAGTGAGGCACACATGTCTTAATAATACCCTGCCTTCTGAGCATTAATGTTCCCAAAATAGCTGAGGCACTTAAAGCCCTTCCATTTAGAAACATTAGCACCTGAGCGTCTCATGGATCCCTGAGAAAGTAGCCATTTGTTCTTAACTCATTCCTTTTGTGAGAAAAGGTATTAGGGTTTTTAGGGTGCTATCCTGGTTTTACGGATTTGCAGTGGGTCACATTGATGAGTTCATGTGAGTGTCCCTGGCCTTCCATTATGTGCTAATGCAGTCCCTTAATAACAATTCTTTCCTTTTCAAACACCATTTCATCCTGCATTTTCACTCTCAGCAGTTCAAATTGTGATAATAGAAGAAAACACATAAAAATAAAGGGAAATTGATACCTCAGATGTTATAGTTTTACACGAATGTAATTTCTAGCCCCCACTTTTCAGGCCTCCATCTTCCCTCCACAAAAGATCTCGACATGGTTGTCTCATGTCTTTCATTTGAAACCCAAATCATAGAAACTGGAGAAGGAAAGGGTAATGCTTGCTCGCAGAGCAAAGCCACTCTGAGCCAGCCGAATGCTTTGAACAACCAGCTTTAATGTTTCAGCCCTGAATCCTTAATCAAATAGATTGCCTCATCAGAAAGATTTTTTTGAACACTTGCTTAAAATTTAATTTGCCTTTAACAAAAACAAACTCCCATATTTTCCCCAAATGTGTTTGATGCTCTGCAGGACCCCGAAAACTTTGATAAGACTCTTAGAACTCTGGCTTTGTATCATTGATATGTATCTACGTGTTTTCACAATTTCTGTTGGCCATTGTCTCTCCCACTTTCTCTCTCGTCCTCATTACTCTGATTTCTGCATTCTCTTAACTCTTCTCGGTATATCATCATAATTTAAGACATGAAGTGGCTGATTCCACACAACCAAACACCTTACCTACCTCTTCTGCTTTTATACTCAATATTGATCACCACCCATGCTTTAATTCTTATGATACTTTAGACATCATTTTACACTCAATTGTAAACATATACATATATAATTGTAAATATATATATATATATGATCAATGATAGCAATTTAAAGGCCCCCAAAATTTAAATATCATCACTTAGTGTTCCTATCTATTTTATCCATTTCTGAATTTTTCCTAAAATATATTATAAATAGAGTAGTACATAGTATTCTTTGCTAAATAATCCTCTTTATATGGCATATGAAATCAATATGTGGGTAATTCAAATAATAATTTAAATTATAAATTACCTTAACATTATAAATTGAATTTATAATAAATTATAAATTTTAAATCTCTAATTTAAATTGAGTGAGATGTGAATCGCCCTTCTTCAATATTACAGTGATGTTATTGTGGCTTTCAATACATAAGCAATGGTGAAAAATCCAAGTAATTAATGACACAATCTTATCTGACATGTGTTTTTAACTTTATTAAAAAGTCTTCACAAATTTTACTGGAATAATGACATAGTGTTGACTTTGATGTCATACATTAACTTTTATTTTACTAACACATAATGGAATTAATATTTTATTAAAAATATTTTGTGTGTGTTCAGTTGATTTCATAATTTCAGTGTCCAAAAAATGGGTTACAAAGTTAAAACATTTTCATGGTTTTTCTCCCAGTGTTGTCTTTTGGACCCAATTTCTGCATGGCAGAAAATGAGAGTGATTATTGGTATTACTTGATTATGGAAGGGCAGAGGAAACCCAGGAAGAATGTAACCATATACGGTGGGGCCCCCTTGGGCCCTCATGCTTGTATAGGAAGTGCATTTAACAACTTAACCTTTCTCCAGCCCCCAAAATATTTTAACTCACGACTATTGATGTCCTAAATGTGCATTATATACATAGTAGGCAGTTTTAATTAACTAATGCAAAACAAATAGCAAATAACTGTCTTAATCTGTTTACTTTTATCAGTTATATTCTAAGAGTAATTATTCCATTAAGGTCTTTGCACCTTCACAACTGTGGGATGAAAGGTGTGTGTGTGTGTGTGTGTGTGTGTGTGTGTGTGTGTGTGTGTGTGTGTGTTTGCCCTTGATGGTGACATTACACACAGTAAGCTCTCACACATGAACAACATGGCTGATGCAGAATGAAGAGAAATATCATGGTTCTAGATGTTCTCGACATTTCAAATACAATTATCTACATTGATAACAAAATTTACTGATTCTAGATGCTTGAGAGTAATATTAATATTTCATCACACTCCAATGCCATGACTTGGTTCTCCATGTACTTCACACCGTTACTTACAAAGTTCATTCCCTACTGTTCATGCGGAACAGTTTCAGCATCATGTGACTCTGAATACAAATCCTTAGCAGTATTTACAAGATATAAAGGAAATAAATGATGAAGAATTACTGAAGCCAAGCATTTTTGGTGAACCTTATGCTTGTTAAATTCAGTGAAAAGAGGTTTCCTCAGTTGAAATTCAGATATGCAATAGTGATGGTAACCATGGAAACCAGCCATTTATAAAATATCACCAGAATTAATCCACCTAGTCTTTTCCTTTGGGTAAAGAACATCTTTATTTTTACCATTAATTTTGATGTTTTATGATGTTTACTCATTGACTGTGTTTTAAAGACACAGGAGGAAAATTCTACACGGATGAGAGAGCAGTGGGCCAAGCAGGTTGGACCTCATGTCTGCCTCTCTTCCTCAGTGGTGCCCTCTGAGAACTAAACCGGGGTTGTGATCCAGTTCTGCTTTTTTCAGGACATGACACCCTACACACTAAATCTTATCACTGATGGTCCTGGCAAGACAGGAACAGAGAAAAGGACTTCTAGCCTTTGGATGCTGAATGCTCCAAAGGTTCATGTATTTAAGATTTTTCTCAACTGAATGGTTAATAGAAGGCTCTGGAAATTTATGGAGGTGGGGCCCGGTTGGAGGTCTTTGGATCTTTGAGGGCATTTGCTTATGGAGATTATGGGATCTTAATCCAACATCCCATGTTAATTTCCGTCCTTCACACTTCTTTTGTTCCCCTCTGGTGTCTCACCAGAAGCTCAAAATGATGTGTCTACCTGGTTCTGGGTGTGAAACTTAAAAATTGGAGACAGAAGACGTCTTCTCTCTTTATCCATTCATTGTACCGGGTGTTTCAGCATTGTGATATAAAACTGGCCATGCCAGGGAGCTATCAAAGGGTAGAGAACTAAAGAAATTGGTAAGATTCATTTTCATAGCTTTAGAACAACAGCAAATACAAAACTGTTCCAAGTAATTATAATATCCACTAAACACAATGATTATTGGAATACAATTTATATTCTTACAATAATCAATGCATTTTAATTCCAAATGTTAAGTCCTAATATATAAAATTTGCCAATCAGCTACAAGTGTTTGTTATAATTAGGAATAAAAACTTTTGAATACAGCATTAATTGCTCACCGGGGGTCTGGATCTAATGTTTTCTCAAAGAGTCTTATGGAAACCCTCAAAGTAAGTCATTCTGGTGAGACTATGAGAATTTCTTTTCTTTTCATTCTATAGCACATTAATTATAGAGATACAGAGAAGTAATTGGAAGAGAGAATTCACATGACACTTGGGCTTAATTTTGCATTAAAGCATAGAAAAATTTTGCTCAGAGAAAAAAATCATTTCATACTTTCAAATGATATCTTTAATCTTCTTGTTATATTCCAGCTTCTTTTGTTAGTAAATAGAGAAAATGAGAAATGAACTATGATTACTCTCAAATCTCTCATAAGAACATTTACACAAATTAAGATTATTTAACCTATCAAAGAGTTATAAAAGATTACAAAGATAAATTGACTTTTCCAACCTGGGGAGGAGTTTTTGGCACTGTTCCTATGTTTAAGTCAATGACAACCAAATGATAAGTCTCTCTCTCTCTCTCTCTCTCTCTCTCTCTCTCTCTCTCTCTCACACACACACACACACACACACACACACACACACACACACACACACGTTACATTTATGCATTGTCCCAGGCTTTATGTTATGAGCATTATGTTAAAATTGGGATGAGAGGCTTCTATAAAAGAAGCATTTTCATTGCATTGCAGCCCCTCTTGGAATCCATGAGCTGGATTTGAGGATGCACAGAAGAGCAGGCTGGGCCAGCCAGGACCTGTGATGTGTGAAGTAGAAACATTGCAAAATCCTTGAGTTGCTCTGTTCTACAGGGCAGTGTGAGTGTATGTGATGACAACATTCTAAATATTTGGCGATATTTCAAATTGTTTTCTTAATTCTTTTTCTTGGCTTTGACCTTCATCCTAATTTGCCTGTGGCTTGTATATAAATCTTGCATTAGTCAAAATGTATTTACAGATAACATCAATAAAGTAAAAAATGTCAGCTAATATACACATCAGAAATGATAGATCTCATCAGGACTGGTGAGAGATAGCTCAGTGGGAAAAGTACTTGTCTTGCAGTCATGAAGAACTCAGTTTAATACCCAGAATCTATACTGAAATGTTATAAGTGGTGACACTCACTTGTAACCCAGCACTCTGAGGCAGAGACAGGTACATTCTGTATCTTGCAGGCCATCTAGGTTAGTCTGTCGGGTAAACCCCAGGACACGGAGAGACCCTGGGTCACAAAAGAGGGATAACACTTAAGAAACACTCTTGAGGTTGTTCTCTGGCCTCCACATCCACGTGTTCACACACATGCACATACAAACATGCACCCATCCACACAAACATGTACACATGCATGAACCCACATACACACAAATCTCATCAAACAGGTGTAGTTTACAGATAATGCACATTTATCTAGGTACCAAAATCTGTATGTCTGTGATTTTTGGATATTCTATTTCACTGTGGGAAGATTGCAATTCTTTGAACAATACTACTTAGTGGTTTTCATGATAGATAGTAGAGAATTAGTTTAGATTTTATTTTAGGAAAAAAATGTATAGGCTAAGCAGTGAACATTCTTTTCTGTATAACTTTCTTATTGTTGTATATGAATATGCACTTTACAGATCTACATTACTTTTAATACAGATAGTAAAATTTCCTAGCTCATGGTGTTTTATGTAACTAATAAGGTTTCTGTTCTAATGCTTCTGATATGTTTTCAAAGAATGGCACATATGTTTAAAGAATATGGGCCATAGATGATATATACACAGTGGAATCTCAATATGAGTAAATATGGATAGATTTCCAATTGAGAATGAAAATAAAATCACAACAAGCCAAATAATCTCATGGGAGATGTGGACAAGAATTCTGGTTATTTTCCCCTTTCAGAAAGGCACCCTGAAGAGGGGGTTATGAGAGAGCTTTGCACTGTATGCAATATGTATTAGCAGATCATATCTCTTTTTGTTTCCTCTGCTACTGTCACCGTTCAGAACAGTTTGTTTATGGGAGGCCTCATTAATGTTTCTTTACAGCTGACCCCTGCTGTAGAGGGTATTACCACTCCACAGGTTTCTATCACACAATTTTCTGGGTATGTCAAAAGCATATGTCAGAGCAGAAAGGGCAGAGATAAACCTTGGGGATTCTAAAGAATGACACCTGGCTGGAATTCAATTTGTCAGAAATTGTAAAGCCATGTGCAGTGCCCCAAGAAGCTTAGGTTAGCTCAAAATGACTCATTTGCCGGAGTTTAAAATTAACTCTAAGGACGCTTTATGGCAGTGTTTAAATTCAGCACAAACAAAATGTTGAAATATTTAAACCCACTGCAGATTATGTTTTGATTCAAGACAATGAATATGCTTAATTAAACTGGCAATGGAAATGTAAATATTTCAGTTAGTGTCACATTAACGTTAAACCCTGGGAATTCAATTGTACATTTCTAATCTTTCATAATGATGAAATTGAACATGTTATTGTTGTGTTTATAAAGGAGCCCATTGTTAGGCAGCAAATTCATTCCACACAATGGTTGCACATCTAATTCTGCAGCAAAGCATGGATTCAATGGTTCGATATTGTATACAATGATAATAATAGATGTAAAAAAATCGATAGAATAGAATGTTGCAGCCTAAACTGTAAAGTCATAAAAAGAGATGGTATCACATGGAGTTAGTACTTTTAATGATACTCATCTTCTGTTTCAACCCACACTCAGTGGATGATTGTGATAATATTGTAAAGTGGCATTCTGATGAAATTAAAACAGTAGTCCTTGTAGGGATAAATTATATGCTTAATGTAAGAATCAAATGTTGTTTTGATTTATAAAAGGAAATGTGGTTCTTTGCCAAGGAAATAATGGCAAAGTATGGGAAAATTTTTATTGTGGTTAGAATTGGAGGAACTCTCACCTATTAGTAGTGTGTTCAGTCAACAGTGTGGTAGTGTGAGTAGCTGTGAAAGCAAATAGTAGTGTTCAGAATGTGTGCACTGAATGTAACTGAAAACTCTATGAGCATGAAATACAGCTTTGCATTTCCTCATTCACAGCTGCTTCTGGCAACGGCCATTATGTTCCCTGCTTCTATGAGTTTTAATATTTTATAAACCTCCTCACATAAGTGGAATGAAGCACTATTTGTCCATCTGTGACTGCTTTATATGACATAGGAAATGTGCTCAGGTTCATTCATATTACCTCATATGAGAGGATCTCCTTCATTAGAGGCAGACTGTGTTGCCATGTATGTATATATCATATGCTCTTTATTCACATATCTATCGGTCAATGTTTATACAGTTTTCAAATCTTGGCTTTTGGGAATAGTGTAGTTAAAATGGAAATGATACTCTTTATTTTCAAGGAAGGGATACCAGTTCTTTAAGATAATTTCCCAGCAGTAGAGTTGCTGAATCATAGAGGCTCTGTTTCTACATGTTTGGGGAAAGAACATTTGGTTTTTCAAAGAAGTTATATAGTTTACTTCCCTACCATTACCATACACAGCCTCGAAATATTCTTCATCGTTTCACCACTTACCATCTGATACTTTTTTTTTTTATCACTGGTGTCCTGATAGGTATGAAGGTATATCACATTGACTTGGTTAGAATTCCCATGGCAATTTAGCATATTTTCATTGATTCATTGTGACATATGTATGTCATTTGGGGATGTGTCTAGTTCATTAACAAGTGAAAATTTATGTTACTCTCATTTTTGTTGAATTTGCAAAAAGAAAAGGATCAAGTAATAAAAAAAACTAGTTTTATATCTTAAGAAGCAAGAAGAGTACAGGGGAGATGGTTCCTTGGCGAAACACTTGTGCCTGTGTGCCTGCTTGCCTGTGTTCAACTACCCAGCACTCAAGTAGAGCAAGGCACAAAGTGGTGCATGCATCTGTAATCCTAATGCACCTACAGCAATAGGTTGGTAGCCAGGAGGATCTCTGAACTGTGGGCTAGCTAAACGCACACACACACACACACACACACACACACACACGCACACACACGGGGAAAAAAAAATAACCAAGACCAAGACCTCATAAGAAAGTAGAAGGAGAGTACAGGCACTCCCATTTTGTCTGCTGATCTGCTTACATACACTGTGATGCCTCATACATGTGTCTACACTACACCACACACACAAACACACACACACACACTAAAACCAACAACAACAACAACAAAAAAAACACTAAATACACAAAGCCTAAAGGTAGGGGAATGAAAAAAATTAAAAATTATAGCATAAATATAGCAAAGATTACAAAGCCAGCACAACAGTTTTTTAATGCTTTAATTGATTTTTTTGGTTCAGATAAAACCTAATTACTTATTCAATTTATCATTTATATGTGTTATTATATATGTTCTCATTCACTCTTTTTTCCCTTCCCATGCCCTTTTACCCCTGTCAGTGGGGCCATTCAATACTGCAGATATTTTGAGGACATATAAAAAGATTCTAAGTTTTATTGTGTCTCTGTGGGAGAGATTGTAGATACCAGGGAGCTATAAAGAAGTCCATGAAAGCAGGAGAAATGAGGCTTTCAGAGAGGTAGGGAACGTTGCCAATCCTATGAGAAGTGAGAGCCAAAGTAGCATGAGTGGAATCAGAGTGAGAGAGCAGAGTAGGAAAGGAGGGCAGAGGGTGGGGAAGAGAATGAAGGGCTAGCTGAACTTTGAACATTATGTGTAAAAATAGGTAGATACATTAACATACCTAGAATAAATAATAGCAAAATGTTGTATTCCAAACTCTGTATTTTCTTTCACAGAATGTAATAAAATCAAAATTGAAAGAATATATATATATATATATCAGTCACATTTAAGAGAATCATCTAATAAAATGTCCTGAAATAAGCTGTAAAGTATACTTAAAGCAACATAAATGTTATTAAATTAAATTAATTTAACTTAAATGTGTTTTGTTTTTTTTTTTTTTTTTTTTTTTTTTTTTT
>PVHP010026084.1:0-24994 GCA_004024765.1 Zapus hudsonius
AAGGAAACCAAGGCTGAGGGGGGGGTTTGTTGCTGCTTTTGGGGCAAGAAGGACCTGGGCGGCCTTTAAATGATGATGAGGGATGGACAGGCAAGAGACACTTAGGGCCAGCGGCCGGGGTGATGGGGACAACAGAAACCTAGAATTTAAAGTTTAGGTCAGGCTGCAGAGGATGATGGGAGCCAGATTGTCCCTTCCTGACCTTGTCATCCCTCTGTACCTGCCAGGGCATGAGCATCCCCGCACAGCCCCACGCCTCCACTCGGGCGGGCTCAGAGCGGCGGTCGGAGCAGCGCCGCCTCTTGTCCTCCTTCACGGGCAGCTGTGACAGTGACCTGCTCAAGTTCAACCAGCTCAAGGTGAGGCTAGGCTCCACCTAGGCAACGAGGGCAGCAGCGGGATCTGAGAGCCAGGCTCATCTCTCTTCTCTCCTCTTCTCTTCTCTCCCTCAGTTTCGGAAGAAAAAGCTCAAATTCTGTAAAAGTCACATTCATGATTGGGGTCTGTTTGCCATGGAGCCCATCGCTGCTGATGAGATGGTTATTGAGTATGTGGGCCAGAACATCCGCCAGGTAGGTACTGCCCAGTGGGATGGGCATGGGTGCCCACGGGGCAGGCCCAGACTCATGCCCTTTCGTGGACAGGTGATTGCGGACATGCGGGAGAAACGATATGAGGATGAGGGCATAGGGAGCAGCTACATGTTCCGGGTGGACCACGACACCATCATCGACGCCACCAAGTGCGGCAACTTCGCACGCTTCATCAACCACAGCTGTAATGTAAGTGATAGGCGGGAACCCAGACCCAGTCGTCAAGGGTGACAGGAGGGAGGGGGATGGGAGGCCTGTCCAAGGAGCTTTTCTCCTCTGCTCGCAGTTGTCACATTTGTAAACTGGGTACATTTTACAATGAAATTGTAAAAAGCAAAAACTCTGTTGTCACTCTAGCTGCAGCAAATAAACTCCAGATGCATAGGCCACTTTGTGCATCTGGCTTTATGTAGGTAGTGCGGAATTGAACCCAGGTCAGTAGGCTTTGTTGGCAAACGCCTTAACCACTGAGCCATCTCTCCAGCCCCTCTTTTAATTTTTTTTTTTTTTGTGTGTGTGTGTGTGTGTGTGTGTGCGCGTGCGCCTGCATGTGTGTGTCTCTTGCCACTGCACACAATCCATCCAGCTTTATGAGAATGGCTGGGGAATTGAACTTTGGCTGGCAGGCTTTGCCAGCAAGTGCCTTTAATTACTGGGCCATCTCCCCAGCCCCTGAAAAAAAATTTTTTAAGCCTTGGATTCACTCTATTTTTTTTTTCTGAGGTAAGGTCTCACTCTAGCCCAGGCTGACCTGGAATTCACTATGTGGCCTTGAACTCACGGTGATCCGGCTAAAGTTTTTTTTTTTTTTTTTTTTGGTTTTTCGAGGTAGGGTCTCACTCTAGCCCAGGCTGACCTGGAATTCACTATGTAGTCTCAGGGTGGCCTTGAACTCATGGCGATCCTCCTACCTCTGCCTCCCAAGTGCTGGGATTAAAGGCGTGCGCCACCATGCCAGAATTTACTCTTTATCATCCAGAAAAATAAAAATAAAAGCCAAGGTAAGCCTATGGACGCTGTGGAGCCATGGGGTGACAGGGTCACATATTCCTTGGGAAGGCTTGCCAGGCTCGGGGGCAAGGCTGCTGCCACCCAGGTGAGTAGTGGCAGACATTGACATAGCTGGCGCCATCAGAGGGTAGGGTCCTATACTGTCAGTTTAAAGTCTTTAAAAGATAGAAAGTTGGGAGCTGGGCATGATGGCACACACCTTTAATCCCAGCACTCGGGAGGCAGAAGTAGGAAGATCGCCATGAATTCGAGGCCACCCTGAGACTACATAGTGAATTCTAGGTCAGCCTGGGCTAGATACACCCATTTTCTCTCTCTTTTCCTCAATAAATAAATAATAAATAAATATTTTTGAGAAAGAAAATATTAGAGAGAGATTGAAAGCCCCAGAAGTGACATGTTGGGAGCCAAAGCTGACATTAGTTGAGGAAAACCTGGGGAGGAGGTGCTTTGTGGGCCTGAGAGCACACCATACTTGTTGCCCAGTTGAAGTTCTCTCTGAGCCTCCAAGGGCAAGTCATGGAATCTGTGACCCTCTGTAAAGGGCAGCAAGAGGACATGACTTCTGTAGTCACTGGCAAATAAAGGAAGGCAAGTCTGTGTGATAACACTTTTTTTAATTGCAAAAGTAAGTTGCTAGGGTTTGTCCTCTGCAGAGCCCTTGTCTAGAGCTTAGGCGTGACATCTGGGCTAGAGGGGTAAATTTGGACACCCCCTGCCGTATGTTTGGAAATGGGAGCTCTAGAAAATCATCATTGCCATCCTCATCATTGGTTTTCATTATTTCTTTGCAAGCAAAGAGAGGGTGGAGGAGTAGAGAGATGGAGAGTGGGTGTGCCTAGGCCTCTTGTCATTGTAAACAAACGCAGACTCAAGGTAGGGTCTCTACCCCAGGCTGACCTAGAATTCACTATGTAGTCCCAAATGGTCTCAAACTCACAGCCATCCTCCTACCTCTGCCTCCAGAGTGCTGGGATTAAAGGCGTGTGACACCATGCTCAGCCATGCTTTTTATTTATTTGCAAGCAGAGATACATACAAAGAGAGAGAGAGAGAGAGAAAGAGAGAATGGGCATGCCAGGTTTCCAGCCAAATGAGCCACCTTGTGGGTCTGGCTTATGTGGGTACTGGGGAATTGAACCCCAGTCCTTAGGCACTGGAGGCAAGCGCCTTAACCACTGAGCCATCTCCCCAGCCCCTTTTTTGTTTTTTTTTAAACATCAGAGACAAGGGATCCTGGTCACCTAGACTAGGGAGCTGAGCCTAGAATGGGTGACCAGTGGGCAGGGGGATCATGTGGCTAAGTAGGGTTCAGATCTGCTTGGCCTGTGTCAAGTCTGAGTCCCTGGCTCAATACCCTGCTCCTCCCCGCAGCCCAACTGCTACGCCAAGGTGATCACTGTAGAGTCGCAGAAGAAGATTGTCATCTACTCAAAGCAGCATATCAATGTCAACGAGGAGATCACGTATGACTACAAGTTCCCCATTGAGGACGTCAAGATCCCTTGTCTCTGTGGCTCTGAGAACTGCCGGGGGACCCTCAACTAGGCCCCAGGTGCCAAACACCAAGGCTGTCAGCCACAACCAGGGGCTTCTGAGGACCCTCACCCTGGGCCAGGCCCCGCCCCCCAACCCATTTCAGGTGCTGTCCCCTGCCCCAGTGGCCACACCAGGCCTGGCGCCCCAACACTACCCCAGGACCTGCCCGCGGCTCCAGCCCCGCAGAGGGAAAGGGCTTCTGTCTCTCCATCTGTGTCTCTTGCCCTTCTTCAAGACACCCTTTTCACGATGCTTCTGTTCAGCTCTGACTACTCTGTCTTTGTCTGTCTCACCTCCATCTCCGTCTCCATCTCTCCAGTCTCTTCTCGTGCTGTCTTCAACCTCAGCCTTTCCCCGAGAATGCTGCTACGTTGTGTTGTCTTCTTATTTTCTTCCTTATCCTAAGAAAAGACATTTTAACCATTGAAATGTGAAGACAGAATAAGAGGGGGACCCTGCAGGGGGCCTCCAGGCTTCAGTGTGACTGTGTGGGTCCAGGGTCCAGGTGGACTTGGGCCAGGTGCTGCAGGAGAGTGGGCTGGGTCGCTGGCCTTGACCTTGGAACACTACATACCTGAAAGGCCCCTTATCTGTGGAGGCAGTGAGCAGGCCCCACAGCTTGGCCCATTCCCCGGGCTCCCCCCTCCACCCCCAGGCTGAGCAGGCCCTTTCCCCAGGGCAGACCCTGGGGAAGCCGGGTGTTCCCAGCCACCCCACTGCCCCCCCAAATCCTTGGGTTCAATGTTTACTTTCTCATTCGGATGCCAGCAACGATGGAGCCGCCCAAGGGTCCCCAGTGCAGTAGGAAAACTGGGCAAAGGTGTCTCCCCTCTGCTGCCCAGGCATGGGGGATCCCAGGGCAGGCGGGTCTCCCGGCCCCGCCATTACGGGTTGTCTAACCGTGTGCATGTGGCATTGTTTTGTTGATAAGCTTCACCCGCTCACCCAGCCCACACCGGCCTCACCCCGCCTGCCGGTGCTCCCCACCTGGATGCCCACCTGGATGCTGGAGCACATTTATTTTCGGAGTGAGCAGGTTATTTCTCCCAGAGAAAGGAAAAATCTTGGAAAAGATTTTAAAACTCAGATGTAAGTCTTTGACAGTTCCCCAATCCTCTTCAGGGTCTAGTCCATCTTTTTTGTTTTTTTTTCTTGTGTGTATATAAAATCAAAACGAAGGGAAAAAAATAGGTTTTTGATGTTCAGAACCAATTCCTGTAGATAGACTGCCATAAAGGACTTTTTCTTGGGAACATTGTTTCTTGTAGAAACATGTGGGAAGACTTTTTTGCTCATTTCTTTGTACTTCCAAGAAAAACAACAAACAAACAAACAAAAACGAAAAAACCAGGACACACAAAAGCAAGTCCCCATCCCCGGCAAGCAGAGCAGGTGTGTAAATACTTCCTGGAAGGTGACTGTGGAGGGCGCTCCCAGGACCAGGTGGCAGAGCGGGAGCCTCTGCCGCCTCGGCTTGTGTCAAGCTTCTTATCATGTAAATTCTGTACAAAGAATTATTTCTCTCTCTTTTTTTTGTTGGTGGTTTTTGTTGTGTGTGTGTGTGTTTTTAATCTCCACAGGCCCTCTGTGTTTGAGACTGTGCCCACTGGTCTCATGGTCAAAGAAGTCTAGTGGCAGGCATTAAGACACAGAGGGGTACCTGGGTACAGCGTCAACCTTCTGTCTGTGGTTTTCTGCCTAATTGTGCAACTGAGGAAATATTTATTTTTCACATGAAGAAATGTGTAGTGTGTAGAGACGGCTGATCTAAGTTCATTTTAGCCCCCCTTTCCACCTCCCCTGAAAGAAAGGGGTGAGGATGTTCAGAATCGAGGTAAGAGCAGCTGAACCCCACTGCGCCTCCCCCACCCCATCATGGGACCGACATTCACCTTGGTCGGCCCTGATGTGGAGTGAGGTGCTGGGTTCCCTTTGGCCCGAGTCCCTGTCCCACCCCAGGAATGATTTGCAATAATCCAGATGTGTTGGCCCATTTTTTTAAAAGCCTTTATTTTTATTGAGCAAAATCTCTGCTTTTGAAGGGTCATGGGTTTCTGATTTTTTTCCCTCCTTCCCTTTTCCTCTCCTGCAAAGAAGAAAACCAACGAGTTTTGGGGTTGTCTGTGCGTATAGACTCTGTTATCCGTATGTAACTTGTTTTTGAAGAGAAGTGTTTCCGTTGTGGGTGTGTCTTGCTGTAAATATTTGTTCATATTTTTGTGAATTCAATACTATGTACCATTGTATTATAGTAACTTTTATAAAGCAAACCATAAATATACTGACTTTTCTTACAGATACGCCACCTCTCTTGCTCTCCTCTCTCCTCCTTTCTGTTGAGAGTGTACCCTGTGCAGAGGAGGAAGGGCTGATAAGGCTGTGCTGTGGGACACACAGACTGTTGGTTATCTCTGGGTTAAGAGAAAGAAGAGTTCACTGTGCAGTCCGAACTGGCTGGGAACTCCCAGTTATCCTGCCTCAGACTCACAGATGTTGGGGTTATAAGCAGGCTAGCATGCCAGGCTGGCCGTCTTGTCACTGGGTTTTGAACCTGCATGTGAATTAGCCTAGACCGTCCCCAGGTTGGAAGTTTTTCTCCCAGATAGCTTTCTGAAGACCTTACACATCTAATGATGCTGAGATGCGGTTAAGATCAGTAGCTCAGGTCTGTCGTCCCAGTTACTCAGGAGGCTGAGGCAGGAGGATCAAAAGTTCAGTATCAGTCTGGGCAACTTAGTGAGACCCTGCCTCAAAAAAACAAAGTATAGGAAGGAGTCTGGCTTAGTGGCGCACGCCTTTACCCCCAGCACTCTGAAGGCAGAGGTAGGAGGATCGCTGTAAGTTCCAGGTCAGCCTGGGCTAGAGCGAGACCCCACCTTGAAAAACCAAAATAAGACTAAAGGGGCTCAGTAGCCTGGTGTGATGGCACACACCTGGGATCTAGCACTGCTGAGGTAGGAAGATCGCCATGCATTCCAGGCCAACCTAGACTACAGAGACCCTGGCTCAAAGAACAGAGGGGTGCGGAGGGCTCTGGATACACCAGTGGTAGAGCGCTTGGCGAACATGTGCAAGGCATTCAAGAGCAGGAGGGGCTGGGGAGACGGCATGGTGGATAAAGTGCTTCCTGCACAAGCAGGAGGACCAGATGCTGAGTCCCCAGCACTCACCTGTACTACTGGGAGGAAGAGTTTAGATCTCCAAGTCAAGCTGACTGGCTTGACTAGCTCAGCCAGCCCTGGGTTCAAGTGAGAAACCCTGGCTCAGTAAAAAAGATGGAGGGCAATGGAGGAAGACACCTGACACCAGCCTCTGAGACGTGTGCGCGCCACACACACACAAGTCACAAGAATAATTCAATAGTGGACTGGAAAGAGGACTCAGTGGTTAAAGACACTTGCAAAGCCTGACATCCTGGGTTCGATTCCCCAGTATCCACATAAAACCAGGTGCACAAGGACACCCTGGCATGCCCATTCTCCCTCCTCGCTCAATTTTTATTTTTTGAGGTAGGATCTCTACCCTGGCTGACCTGGAATTCACTATGTAGTCTCAGGCTGGCCTTGAACTCATGGTGATCCGCCTACCTCTGCCTCCAGAGTGCTGGGATTAAAGGCATGTGCCACCATGCCTGGCTCAAATATTTTATTTATTTATGATGGAGAGAGGGGGGGGGCTCGTTAGGGCCTTCATCCACTGCAAACGCACTCCAGACACATACGCCCTCTTGTGCATCTGGCTGTATATGGGCACTGGAGAATTGAACTCAGGTCCTTCTGCATTGCAGACAAATGCCTTAACCGCTAAGGCATCTCTTCAGCCCTCAAATATTTTTTAAAAAATACTTAGAGAATGAACATGCCAGGGCCTCTAGCCGCTGAGAACGAACTCCAGATGCATGTGCCACCTTGTGCATCTGGCTTGATGCAGGTACTGGGGAATCAAACCCAGGTCCTTGGGCTTTGTGTGCAAGCACCTAAACCATTGAGCCATTTCTCCAGCCCCTCAAGTAATTTTTTTTTGTTTTTTGTTTTTTTCGAGGTAGGGTCTCGCTCTAGCCCAGGTCAAATAATTTTTTAAAAAGAATGATTCAATGCATCCAGAAGAGCAGAGCCCTGGAAATGGTCAGTTATACCAGTTCTGGTGACTGGCTATCCGAGGTGTCTCTGCAAGGACAGACATGGTGTGGTGTGTGCTGTAATCTCAGCATTTCTGAGCAGAACTCGATGCCAGCATAGTCTACATGGCAAGTTCCAGGCCAACCATGGCTACATTAGGAAACTGTCACTAAAAACAAGCCAGGGCTGCAGCGACGGCTCAGCAGTTCAGGCGCTTGCCTGCAAAGCCTAAAAACCCGGGTTTGATTTCCCCAGAGCACACATAAAATTAGATGTACAAAGTGGTGCATGCATCTGAAGTTCCTTTGCAGTGGCTGGTATGCCCATTCTCTCTCTCTCTCTCTCTCTCTCTCTCTCTCTCTCTCTCTCTCTCTCTCTCTCTCTCTCTCTCTCTTTCTCTCTCTCTCCTCTGGGTCTCTCTCTGCTTGCAAATAAATATATTTTTAAAAGCTCACACCTATAATTTTAGCACTCAGGGGGTTGAGATAGGAGGATCATTGTGAGTTCTAGGCCAACCTAGGCTAGAGTGAGTTCTCTGTCAACCTGGGCTAGAGTGAGACCCTACCTCAAAAGAAAAATAGTAAAAAGTAAAATGACAAGTCAGACTCACTCCTGTAATCCCAATATTGGGGAGGCAGAGGCAGGAGGACCTTGAATTTGATATTTGGTGTCAGTCTAGGATACCAAGTTGAGATTCTATCTTACAAAGTAGGAGTTGAAAAGCCAGGTGTGGTGGCTCACTCCTATAACCTCAGTACTTGGGAGGATGAGTTGGGAGGATCAATTTGAGTTTGAGGCCATTCTGGGGCTACAGAGTGAGTTCTAGGTCAGCCTGGGCTAGAGAAAACCCTGCCTCAAAAACCCAACCAGAGTGCTGGGCATGGTGAGGCACACCTTTAATCCTAGTACTCTGGAAGGAGGCATAGGTGGTAGGATCATTATGAGTTTGAAGCCAGTCTGGACTAGATTGAGACTCTACCAAAAAAGAAAGAAAGAAAGAAAAGAAAGAAAGAAAAAGAAAGAAAGAAAGAAAGAAAGAAAGAAAGAAAGAAAGAAAGAGGAAAAGAAAACACTAAAACAAACGAAAACCAAACAGGGTTGCAGAGTTGGCACAGTGGCTACGAGAGCTTCTTACGCAGGCGAGGGGCCCTGAGTCCACTAAGTTAATTCTCTAGAACCCACGGAAATAGCTGGGCATGGCTACACATCTGTGCATGTCAGTAACCCCAGTCCTGTGGAGAGCAGAGACCTGAGAACTGAAAAAATGGCAAGTTCTTCAAAGAAGAGACTCCGTCTTACAATGAAGGGAAACACCCTATAGTCTCTGGCTTCCCCACACAACCCAGGCCACCACGTGTGTGCACACACACCACATCACACCTGCTACACACACTTGCGACAATATCTCTGATGTTCAAGTCACTGAGCAGATAGAGGTGAGAAGCATGACCAAGGTCATACAGCGAGCAAATGGCTGATCTGGGATAGGACCACAGCAGCTTGGCTCCCAGAGCCCAACCCTTCATTTGAAGGTTCTACAGAGGCACCCACTGCTGAGCACCCACAGTGTGTTACTCCCAGAGTAGGCTCGGCTGTTCCAAGAACCAGACCCTAGAGTCTGTGAACTCAGAGGCTCGGCTTTCTAGAATCTTCACTCAAATTTGTTGGAAATCATATTGACAAAATACACCTGAGAGCTGGTGCTGTCCAAGAAGCCACCAGCTTGCAGTGTTCTATCTGGGTTATAGAATTCCCCTTCTTTGCATGAGTCAGGAGCAGGTAGGAGAGGAGTTTTGCATTGGGTTGGGTCTGTTCCACTTCATTTTCTCCATGTTCTGTACCGCCATTTATGAGTCCCCTCGCTTTCTTTTTTCTCTGTAGACTAGGCTGGTCTTGACCTTCTTCTGATCCTCATCTTCCTGCCTTAGCTTTTCAAGTGCTGGGGTTACATGATTGACTTGTTCTTTTTCATTTCTCTGTTCATGAGCAGAAACCTTGATTTTAAAACAAAAACAAAACAAAGCAACAAAAAACAAAAAGCTACAATTTTCCCTTGATACCAACTCGGACTTTTTTTCTTACACTAAGATCCATTTGTGCATAGTTTTAAATCAAGCCTTTTTAAAATTATTTATTTATTTTTAAAAATATTTTATTTATTCATTTTCAAGCAGAGATACAGAGAGAGAGAGAGAGAGAGAGAGAGCGCGCACCAGGGCCACCAACTTGTGGGTGTGGCTTATGTGGGACCTGGGGAACTGAACCCAGGGCCTTAGGCACTAGAGGCAAGTGCCTTAACCTCTGAACCATCTCTCCAGCCCAAAATTATTTATTTTTATTTATTTTTGTTTTTCGAGGTAGGGTCTCACTCTAGGCTAACCTGGAATTCACTATGTAGTCTCAGGTTGGCCTCAAACTGACAGCGACCCTCCTACTTCTGCCTCCTGATTGCTGGGATTGAAAGCCTGTGCCACCACTCTCGGATATCTCCTCTGGTTTTGAAAAAAAAAAAACCATCCTTGAAGGGTTTTTGGATAAACAGCTTCTCTCCCAATTCATTAACAAGGACAAGGGTCACGCACACTTGTGTGTCCGGCTGCTTTGGGGGTCTTACAGGTGCCTACCGCACTCCAGGGTGCAGGGCCTTAAACCGAGGGACCCAAATTCTTCCCACCTGGGCTGGAGAGATGGCTCAGTGGTTAAGACCCTTGCCTCCAAGTTCTTTCCACCTGTGCTCTGACACAGCAGAAGCCATGTGCTGTGAATGATAAGCAAGAATTCTGCCCCCCAAATCCCTCTACCAACACGATCCCTGCACGTACTCAGGTTTGGGCTTCTCCTTAGCCACCAGGAAGCTATCAGGTGGCACCTGCCCCATCCGGGTCCAGCTCAAGCCCCTTTCCATCGCTGTCCCTCTTTGTCCAGGATCTCCCCGCACGACTAGCCCCCAGAGTAACCCCGAAGGGAAGGAACCTTCCGCGGATCACAATGATTTCCCCGCAGATATTCAGTCAATTTCATCACCTGCTTTATTGTCTTAGTGCCGTTTGCCAGTCTATAAACGAGATTCCCCTTTTCCCTCAACAGTATAGGCCCCACTCCCTCCCCACCCCCACCTCCACATTTCTGGAAATTTCCCAGAGCAGCGCGGTCCTTCTCAGCCAAGCTCCGCACGGTGCCGTGCACCTGCTCGCGTGGCACACAGCTCTCGGATGCCCACGCAGCGGCCTTTGATCGCCCCCTGGTGACCAGGCGACGCCACTGCTCCTCGCCGCTCGCAAACAGCGACCGGCTACGTCTGTGACCCAGAAGGCGGAGGCAGGAAGGGGCGTGGCCACGACGAGTGGGTGGAGCCTATAAAGGGCGGTCCAGGAGCGGGCGTGGCCCTGGGCCTGGGGCGTGGCCTGGTGGGTGGAGCCTCTGCGAGGGGCGGTCCCAGGGTGGACTATCCCTCGTCATGGGGGCGTGGCCATGGTGAGTGGAGCCTATAGGAGAGGCGGTCTCTGAGTCGACTGGTGGGCGTGGCCTACATGGAGGACCGCACTCCGTTGGTTTCCGAGTCTGTGAGGTTGCCGCGCAGAGCCTGCTCCTCCTCGAAAGCCTTGAACAGCGAGTTGAAGTTGCCGGCTCCGAATCCCTGGGAGCGGTGGGAGACCCAGGTGAGCTCCGAAAGCCCGCCGGCTGGCTGCGGGCCCCGGGCCCCGGGCCCCGGGTCCCCGGCCGGCCGTACCTGGTGGTTGTGGCGCTGGATGACTTCCAGGAAGAGCGTGGGCCGGTCCTGCATGGGCTTGGTGAAGATCTGCAGCAGGTAGCCTTTCTCGTCGTAGTCCACCAGGATTTTCAGCTCCTGCGTGGAGACGGTGGGCTTCGCGAGGGGAAGGCAAGCCCACCCTTGTCGCCCAGACCCGTGGGAATCCTCAGAAAGACCAAAGACCAAAAAATACCCCTGGCTCTAACACAGCCAGTCTTCCAGACAGGTCTCCAAATTGTCCTCTTCCTCCCCCTCCCCCTTGTTAATGTCCCTGCCGAAGCCATCACCACGTGGCTGCTCCCTCCTGGCTCACTGTCATCCTCCTGGTCATCCAAGCCTATCTTGTCACTCAGCGGAAACTGGAACTCAATGACAACAGAAAAATGCTGAAAACACTTTGGAAATCAGCTTGGGAGTTTCTCAGAAAGTTTCTCAAAATATGGGGCTGGGAAGATGGCTCAGCAGGTAAAGGCACTTGCTTGCAAAGTCTGCTGACCAGAGTTCAATTCCCAAGCCACCCACATAAGCCAGATGAAAACTGGTGCAAGTGACAAGAGGTCTTGACACACTTGTGCAAATAAGTAAATATTGTGGGTTTGTTGTTGTTTTGACATAGGGCCTCACTCTAGCCCAGGCTGACCTAGAATTCACTATATAGTCTCAGGGTGGCCTTGAACTCAGAGTGGTCCTCCTACCTCTGCCTCCGCCTCCCAAGTGCTGGAATTAAAGGCACGTGCCACAATGCCTGGCTAATAATTGTTTTTAAACCCAACATAAAGTTTCCCTGCCCCGGCATTCTGAGAAATGAGAATGGATGGCCACACAAAAGTTCATGGCAACATTATTCATAATGGGCAAAAATGGGCTGGGATGTAGCTCAATTGGTTGAGTCCTTGTATAGGATACACGAAGTTCAGGGTTCAATCCCCATCAATACATAAAATCAGGCCTGGTGTTGCACACTTGTAATCCTGCACTCTGCTTCGTGGAGTCAGGAGAATGAGAAGTTCAAGTTAATTCCCAATAGCAAGTCTGAAGCCAGCTTAGTTTTATGAGACTGTCTCAAAAAGTAAAAGCCCAAGAAACGGAAAAAAATCCTCATATTCACCAATGGTTGAAAATGACAAAAGAATAAACAAAATCTGATTTATCTATACAATGGGATATTATTCTTCAACAAAAGGATCAAGTATTGGAGGCAAAGGTGCTGGTTCAGTGGGTCCAGAGCCTGAGTGTTCGATCCCCAGCACCTATCTAAAGCCAGACACGAGGCAGTGCCTGTCATCTCTGTGCTGGGGAGGAAGACACAGGCAGATCCCTAAGGCTTGCTGGCCAGCTGGTCTAGTCAATGATGAGCCCCAGGTTCAGTGAGAGACCCCTGTACATATAGTGCTGGAAAACGCTACATGAGTGGCTGGGGAACAATGGCCAGCAACGTTGTGAGCCAGCAGGGGGCACTGCTATAGGAAAGTAACCAGCCTGACAAGGTGTAAACACCTGTGCAGTGTACTGTACTCAGCCTAGGTGGGTAACCAACAGCTTTGATTAGCTAAGCGATCCGCTCAGTGGAAAAGAACCCATAGCTGGAACTTTGAACCAAGTCAGAATCCTACGGAGACCAGGATGATGGTCCAATGAGAAGCTTCCTCTAGTCTCTGACCAAACAAAAGGCTAACCCATCAAATGGTCTCTTCATTAACAAAGCGTATCCCATTTAACCTATGCAGCTCTTACTCTCTGTTGGAGATGCTAGTTTTTTGTTTTTGTTTTTGTTTTTTTTTTTTTTTGGAAGGTAGCAAGAACCAAGAAGAGGACTGGAGAGATGGCTCAGCGGTTAAGGCACTTGCCTCCAGTGCCTAAAGCCCCGGGTTCAATTCCCCAGGACCCACATAAGCCAGACCCACAAGGTGTGGCCCTGGTTCTCTCTCTCTCTCTCTCTCTCTCTCTTTGAAAATGAATAAATAAAATATTAAAAAAATAAAGAACCAAGAAGATAAACCACCCCTCACACATCAGCCAAGGACCAGGTGAAACCACAGACGAATTGGTGAGATGAGCAAGAGTGCTGCTTCCATGGCAACCCTAACAACCAATGCCCGGTGATGGAGACAGGCACTGAGCATACTGAAATCATACCAAAGCAGAAATCCAGAAGCTGCAGAAAGCTCAACACTGAAGAAGACAACCAGCTCAGCTCAGGGGATGTTGTGGGAGAGTGGGTAGACAGATTGTAAGAGCCACAGAGTGGAAGGGGATATCCAGAGGCATTGCCACGCCTCCCCCACTTCAATGATGGCTGCTCTCACAACTCATAATCCACAACCCTACGGTGAATACCAGCAAGCCCACCGAGGAGGGCCCACACTGGAATGGGGACAGGGAGGAGGGAAATGATGGTACCAACATATGATGTGTTATTACAAAGTTTGTAATTAATAACAAAAAATACGGTGGGCCAGGCATAGTGGCACATGCCTCTAATCCCAGAACTCTTGGGAGGCAGAGGTTGGAGGATCTCTGGGTTCAAGGCCAGCCTGGGACTGCATAGTGAATTCCAGGTCAGACTGGGCTACAGTGAGATCCTACCTTGAAAGAACAAAAACAAAAACAACAACAACAAAACCCACAACCAGCCGGGCTTGGTGCTGCATGCCTTTAATCCCAGCACTCGGGAGGCAGAGGTAGGAGGATCACCATGAGTTCAAGGCCACCCTGAGACTACATAGTGAATTCCAGGTCAGCCTGGGCTAGAGTGAGACCCTACCTGGAAAAACAAAAACAAACAAACAACAAAAAAAAAACCAAAACCAAATAGGTAGGCAGGGCTGAAGAGATGCACTTGCTTGCAAAGCCTGATGCCTGGGATTGATTCCCTAGCACCCATGTAAAGCCAGATACACCAAGTGATGCATGCATTTGGAATTCGTTTTGGCATGCTCATGCACACACACTCTCAAATAAATAAAAATATTTTAAAAAATACAGTGGTAAACTGGCATGGTGGCACATGTCTAGGGAGGCAGAGGTAGGAGGATGGATGTAAATTTGAGGTCAGTCTAGGACTACAGAGTGAGTTCCAGGTCAGCCTGGGCTGGAATGAGATCCTACTTTGAAAAAAACAAAAAAACTTCCAAGGCTGGAGAGATGGCTCACCGGTTAAGGCACTTGCCTTCAGTGCCTAAGGCCCCCAGTTCAATTCCCCAGTACCCACATATGCCAGACCCACAAAGTGGTGGCCCTGGTGTGTTCTCTCTCTCTCTCTCTCTCTCTCTCTCTCTCTCTCTCTGTATTTCTCTGCTTGAAAATTAATAAATAAAATAAAATAAAACTCAGCATCTCATTTAAAAAAAAAACAAACTTCCAGACACAAAATGGCCTTGATATTCATGACTTCTCAGTGCCTGATAATACCTACACATAATGGGAGGAAACGATGATGACACCAAAACAAAACAGAGCCTAATTGAGAGAGGGAAAATTATTGGGGAGGTAGGAGGGAGGGAATCATAATGGTTTATGGTCTATAATTATGACAGCTATTAATAAAAAGTTAAATATAAAAAAGCAGTGAAAAGCAACTGAGAACATTTGATATCAATCTCTGTCCTCCATGTGCACACACAAATGCACATGGAATTGCGCACACACGCAAGAAAAGATCAAGTATTGATATACTACACTAAAATATTAAATCCAGATGTGGTAGGAGGATCACGGAGAGTTTGAGGCCAGCCTGGAACTAAACAGGGTGAGTTCCAGGTCAACCTGTGCTAGAGTGAGATTTACCTTTAAAAAAGAAGCAAAAAGACAAAAATAAAATATTGATGAGCCAGGCTTGGAGGAGCTAGCCTGTAATCCCAGACACCAGGAGACTGAAATGGAAAAAAACAAGCTCAGTTCTTGCTTAGATTACAGAGAAAGTTCAAGACCCGCTTGGCTAATTATTGAGACCCTATCTTAAAAGAGAAAAGGAGGGCTGAAGAGAAGGCACTTGCCTGCAGGGCCTAACAGCTGGGTCTGATTCTACAGAATCCAGTAAAGCCGGGCGCACAATGTGGTGCATGAGTTTGGAGTTCATTTGCAGTGGCAGGAGGCCCTGGTGCACCCATACTCACTCTCTCCAAATACATAAAAAATAAAAATAAAATAATAGAGCCGGGCATGATGGTGCATGTCTTTAATCCCAGCACTCTGGAGGCAGAGGTAGGAGGATCTCCATTGAGTTCGAGGCCACCCTGACACTACATAGTGAATTCCAGGTCAGTCTGGGCTAGAGTGAGACCCTACCTAAGAAAACAAATAAAAAACAACCATAAATAATTTAAAAATAGAAAAGAAAGGGGTCTGGGATTATCACTCAGTGGCTCAGTGGTAGAGTACTTGCCTAGTATGTATGAAGATTTGGGATTGAGCCCCAATACAGCAAAGATATATAAAAATATATTTTAAAAAGTGGCCAAGTGTGGTGGCACTTGCTTATAATCCCAGTACTTGGGAGGCAGAGGCAGGAGGATTACTGTGAGTTCAAGGCTGGCATGGGACTACAGAGTGAATTCCATGTCAGCCTGGGCTACAGCGAGACCCTACCTCAAAATATATATATATATATATATATATATATATATATATATATATATATATATGGATGACCTTGAAAATGTGTTGTGTGAAAAAAAGCCCATCTCTATGGACCACACGGTGTTGGATTCTACTCGCAGGAAATTCCCAGCATGGGTGAACGTGTAAGATTAGTGGTTGCCGAGGGCTGAAGTGGACTGAGAGACGGTGGCTAAGAACAAGGTTGCATTTTGGGGGGATAAAATATTTTTTAAATGTTTTTATTTATTTGAGATAGTATGGGTGCACGAGAGCCTCTTGCCTCTGCAAACAAATTCCAGAAGCAAGTGCCACTTTGGATGTCTGTCTTGACAAGGGTCCTGGGGAATTGAACCTCAGCTAGCAGGCTTTGCAAGCAAGCACCTTTAACTGCTGAGCCATCTCCCCAGTCCCCCCATGATGGCCTTTCTTGCTCCTGCCGTAGAATCTTTGCATTTGCTGTTCTCTCTGCCAGGAACGTTCTTTCTCCAGCCTAATTGCCCCCACATGGTCAGATCCCTCATACATTTTACCTAAAGTCGCCAACTCAGAGAGGACTTCCCTGACCACTTCTTGTAAGGTAGCTCCAGGTGACATGGGTTAGCTTTCTATAGGGTACCATCTGTGTTTTTCTGATCTCTCTCTGGCATCTCACCCCCACTCACATGCCGGCAGGGACCTGGCCTGGGTTTTTCTTCTGTGTCCCCACGTCTGCTGCAAGCTAGTTTTGGACAGCGTGGGGTCGGATGGAACTCGGGGTTCGTGTTGCCCTGGCTGAGCGGTCTCACTCACCTCCAGCACATCGAGACTCTCCTTCACCCGGATCTTGGCTGACTTGAGATTCTCCCGCAGCAGCTTGTAGTAGGTCGAGGGAACCGCCAAGAACTCCATGCCCCGCTCTCTCAGGTGGCGGATCTGAGTCAGGGCAGGGTGAAGGTCAGGTGGAGGGAGGGACTCTGTCCAAGGTCCCCTGACTGCCAGCATGCGATGTGACCTCATCCCTTTCCTCTGTGCCCCAAATGGCAATTGCTCCCCAACCATGCCTGTCTTCCTACACACTGATGCCCATTTCCTAGCTGAGGAAACCGAGGCATGGAGACGTGTAATAGTAACCGGAATGAGTTTATGAAGACAAGCCAGCACGCCACTCCTGCTCATCACAGGACGATGCCGCATCTCAGAGTCAAACTCAAGCTCCCCTCAGTGGCCTGTCCTGTCTCCCACCTCCTTCTCCCTCGCTCATTCTGCTCTGTCCACACCATCTCCTTGCTGTTCCTGCAACTTTCCGGGCTGTTTCCTTGGATATCCCTCCTTCCTGGGGCACTGTCCCCATTTCCACAGGCTTCTCCTCTCCTGTGTCTCCTCTGGATGTCCTTCCTGATATCCTAGTACCTCACCCTCTGGCTAGCTTCTCATCCACAGCTCTCTAGAAGAGCAGAAGTCATTTGTTCATGATGCAAGCTATTTGTCATGAACCTAAAATAGCACCTAGCACAATGAGTGAATGAATGAATGAAGCTGTTGAGTCCTCGGTGGGGCCAGGACCCGTTCGGCTGTTCCTTAAGGAATAGGGAGGGCTCAGCCTTCTTCAAGGCTGGTTCATACACACAATGTTTGCTTTGGCTGGTCTTGGAGTCTGATATTTTCTTTTTTAGCGTGAAGCAAACTGAAGGTCAGAGAAGGTAGTGAGTGCTCCAGATACACAGCAAGTCACCAGCAAAGCTGGAACTAGAATCCAGTCTTCCCTAACCCCCTGATTCTAGATTTTTCTTCGGACTGAGTGAACCCATCCTGTGCAGTGGGAGTCGGGAGGCCCTGTCAGCTCCTAGGCCACATGACTGCCACTGTCCCTCCCTCTCCATTAATTGGAGACTGTTCCAGAAGCTGAAGGAGAGGGGATTGGGT
The DNA here is from genome assembly GCA_004024765.1 of Zapus hudsonius. NCBI lineage: Eukaryota > Metazoa > Chordata > Mammalia > Rodentia > Dipodidae > Zapus > Zapus hudsonius. Next base: position 17,514 of record PVHP010026084.1, read on the forward strand.
TCTAACCGTTGTGATGATGTCTTGGGTCTTGAGTGCAATGTGCTGAACCCCAGCACCCCCATTATAGTCCACATATTCCTAGGAGAGGAAGCAAGGAAGGAGGTCACTGACAGTTGTTCCCGTCACCCGGGCCTCTGCCTCTGTGAGCCCCTCTTCCCTGCTCTCTCCTTCCCACCTGGATCTGGGACTTCTTCTTGCCGGGCGCAGGCTCATTAATGGGCATCTTGATGGACTCCTCATAGTTGGCGACCACAATGGAGCGGAGAGAGCTGTATTCCGTGTGTACTTGGGTGTCGTCCACAGACCAGAAACGGTGGAACTGCAGGTTCTTCAGGTACCTGCAGGGTGGACATGGGCACGTTTCCCCCAATGCCAGCCTGGGGCTCATATACCCTCTGCCCATTTCTGCCCGAGAAGGCTCTTGAAGTGACAAGTGGCACCACACACAGCACAGCTTGGCACCTTTTTTGTGACAATGTCTCATAGCAAAATGCACATGGTAGGGTCAATGCTCTGAGGAAGGGGCTCTCCTTTCTACTCCGGACAAAGCTGCTGTTTTTCCAATGCTATGTGCCGCCTCCATCTTGTGTTGATATTTAAATGCTGCTGTGATGGATTAAGAGATGGGACTCTTTTTATTTTTATTTTTTATTATTTTTTTAGTGGTCTTTCAGGTAGGGTCTCACTCTAGCACAGGCTGACCTGGAATTCACTATGTAGTCTCAGGGTGGCCTCGAACTCATGGCGATTCTCCTACCTCTAGGTGAGTTCTCCTGAGAGCTATTAGTTCTTGTAAGATGGGCATAGTTTTCATGAGGAGTTCTTGTGCCTCTGGGCTCTTATGTAGGTAGGGACAGTCTTCCTCCAAGTGTCCCTACACTATGACACCCCACAGTTCCTCTGTGAGCAAACCTCACTTCCATGCTTAACTCCACTGAGCTTCATGAAGGTGAATAAATGAGTTCGTAACCTCAGGTCAACCTCCCACCACTGCGTGTCGTGTCCACTATAATTCAAGAGGCTGGAGAGATGGCTCAGCGGTTAAGGCACTTGCCCCCAGTGCCTAAGGCCCTGGGTTCAATTCCCCAGGACCCACATAAGCCAGACCCACTATAATTCAAGAGTTGGGAGACAGCCTGCAGCATGGAGGGGCGGGCCCGAGCCTCACCATTCAGAGGCAGACAGCATCTCCTGGTCAGGCTGGTTACCCACAATGTGATCGATGACCTCAAGGCTGCAGTTGGGCCTGGAAAAGAGAAGGGGTTGGGGGGCAGGGTGGGTCAAGAAGACAAGCCTCCACATCGCTCCTTTCCACTGACCATTCAGCAGGAATAACAGCTCAGATTTGTAGCACCCACTGTGCGCCAGGGAGTTTGTTAGCTCCGGCGCAATTCCATCTTATGGGTGAGGAAATAGAAGCCTAGAGGAATAGGGCGATCTGCCCAAGCTTAAACCACTACGAGATGACGGAGCTGCGATGGGTAGTCTGGCCCAGGTCCTTACCCTCTGTGTCACCCCAGGGGCCCCCTGCGTGAGTTCCCCAGCAGCCCCCCTACCAGCTCCATTTGGGAGGGGACATGGTTCTCCACCCCACTCCTGTACCAAGAGACACTCACAGTTTTGAAAGTAGGGGGTCCTTGAATAATGGAGCCTCAAATCCAGGTAAGAACCGGCCAGTGTAGTTCATCTTCTCTACCAGGGTGTGTGTGGTGTCCCCATACTGTGGGGGGGGGACAACCAAGCTCAGTCCCAGGACCCACCCACCCGCTCCCACCTTGGTCAGGATCTTTTCATGCTACCAACACAACCCCAAGCTCCACTTTCTTCTATTTGCTTTTAGACAGGGTCTCTCATTTCTGGAACTCACTCTGTAGCCCAAGCTGGCTTTGAACTCATGGCAATTCTCCTCTGCATCTTGCCTCCTGAGGTTAAAGGTGTGCACCATCACACCCAATGGTTAGGATTACAGCCCTTCATCACCAGGCCCATTTTAACAATCTTTTTTTGTTTTTGTTTTTCGAGGTAGGGTCTCGCTCTAGTCCAGGCTGACCTGGAATTCACTCTGTAGTCTCAGGGTGGCCTTGGACTCACAGTGATCCTCCTACCTCTGCCTCCCAAGTGCTGGCATAAAAGGCATGCGCCACCATGCCTGGCTTATTATTATTTTTTTTTTTGTTTAACAATCTTTAAATGTAATTTAAAGATTAATTTACTTTTGAGGAGGTGTCACACAGAGTGGTGGATGGTATGTCAGGCCCTGTCCAGGAATGTGATCCTTACAGCCGCCCTGGGAAGGATTGTAGGTGGAGAAACTGAGGCATAAGCAGGTTCATTATTGTGCCCTTGTTATAGAGGTGGTTCAACTCTGGGCCTTGCTCATTTCAACAAAGCCACAGAGAGGGAAAATTCTTTGCCCGCAGACATCCAGTTAGTGTGGGGTATGGCTTTTCCCAAACCCCACACTTCTTTTGTTAAAGGCCCTGTGCAAAGCTTACCCCCCCCACCCACACACCCTATGCCGTCACTTCATTCAAGAAGCATGGCTGGCAGCTCCCAGCAGCCTCTGCATAGTGGCCAAGCATCCTAAGTGGTCAGTCTTGAGGGAGGAAATCTGTGCTGTAAGGCATATGGGTAGGATGGCATCATGGGGTGTGTTGGGGGGTCCCGGCATCTCTCTGGGGTCTGCCAGCAGGGGTGGGGGACAGCAAAGTCACTCACCGTCTGCAGCACAGCAAACTTCACCTTCCCAAACTTGTCTTCCTCCACCCAGGGCTCCCGCACGATCCTGGCACCCCGTTCCCTGGCTTTCTGCAGGGGAGATGGGGTGCAGAAAGTGGTGATTGCTGAAGCCCCCCCGGATCTTTGCTGCTGCTCCTGCTGGAACCTTCTGTGTGGCCCTCGCTCCACCCGAATCCCCACACCTGTGCCTCATGCTCAGTCGGCACATAGGGAAACTGAAGCCCAGTCTCACTTGGCATTAAGACAGGCAGACCAGGTACGTGTGTCTGTCCGGCTTCTGCTAACTTACTCTGTGGCCCAGACCCCTCTCCAGTCCTCAGTTTCCCCCTCTGTAAAAGGATAGAAGAATGTGGGCTGGTATTTATTGAGGGCCTACTGTGTGTCAGACCCTGTGCCAAGTGCTTTTACAGGCAGAAGCTCACTGGCTGCCTGCTGCCGCTTTATGGCTCTCACAAGCAGATATCATTTTAGGGGTTAACTTAGAGGTTTCGGGGTCACTCCACATAGCAACATTATACGGAGGTTGTGTTATCATCTCCATTCTATACGTGAGAAGATAGGCACAGAGAAGTTCTGTCACCAACTCAAAATCACACAGCTAATAATTCTCACACCAGAATTGAGTCTCCGAACCCCTAAACTGCCATTTCTTTTTCTTTTTGGTTTTTCGAGGTAGGGTCGCACTCTAGTCCAGGCTGACCTGGAATTCACTATGGAGTCTCAGGGTGGCCTTGAACTCATGGTGATCCTCCTACCTCTGCCTCCCGAGTGCTGGGATTAAAGGTGTGCGCCACCACGCCCGGCCTGCCATTTATTTTCTTTCCTTCTTTCCTTTCCTCCTCCTCCTTCTCTTCCCTTCCTCCTCCATCATAGCTGAAGATGATCTTGAATTCCTCATCCTCCTGAAGCCCAGCTCTAAACTGTCTCTTTTTAATTATTATTTTTTGTTTTGTTTTGGGGTCTCACTGTAGCCCAGGCTGACCTGGGACTCACTCCGTAGTCCCAGGCTGGTCTCAAACCCCTAGCAATCCTCCTGAGTGCTAGGATTAAAGGTGTTCACCACCACGCCTGGCTTTTTATTTATTTGCCCATGTGCATATATGGGCATGCCAGGGTCTCTTGCCACTGCGAATGGAGTACCAGACACTTATGACAACTTTTGCATCTAGGTTTTACGTGAATGACTAGAGAATTGAACCTGGCCTGCAGGCTTGGCAAGCTGAGCCACCTCCCCAACCCCATTTTTTGGGGGAGGGGTTGTTTTTTTGGAGGCAGGCTTCTCTCCAGCCCTGGCTGACCTGGAATTTACTATGTAGTCTCAGGCTGACCTTGAACTCACAGCGACCCTCCTACCTCTGGGACCCTCCTACCTCTGCGGAGGACTGGGATTAAAGGCGTTCACTGTCATGCCTGGTTTAAAAAATATTTTATTTAAACCGGGCGTGGTGGCGCACACCTTTAATCACAGCACCCGGGAGGCAGAGGTAGGAGGATTCCGTGAGTTCAAGGCCAACCTGAGACTACATAGTGAATTCCAGGTCAGCCTGGACTAGAGCAAGACCCTACCTCGAAAAACCAAAAAAAAAAATTATTTATTATTATTTATTTGTAAGCCTAGAGATAGAGACACACAGAGACAGAGCAAGTGAGAGAAAGCATGGGTGCACCATGCCTCCAGCCACTGCAAATGAAGTCCAGATGCATGTGCCGCGTTGTGCATCTGGTGGTATGTGGGCACTGGGGAATTGAACCTGGGTCTTTAGGCTTTGTAGGCAAGCTCCTTAATGGCTGAGTCATCTCTGCAGCCCCCCACCTGCCTTTTAAAGTCTATGTTGTCTCAGAGTTGTGCCACAGAAACGGTAGCAGTGATCCACATCCTGTACAACTACTTACTCAGGGAGGCCGTGATCGTCCCCGTTTGCAAATGTGTTCTCACCTGCACAATATGGTCACAGTCTTCCACCTCAAATGCGATGTCCTTCACCCCGTCACCGTGTTTTACCAAGTGATCACCCATCTCTGTCACCAGCAGAGGGATGCAGGCAAGTTAAGTTCATGGCCTGACTCTATTTCCCCCTGGTTGTGGGCTTCAGCCCAGCCCCCACCCTAACCCTGACCTCACCGGCAAAGCCATGCACCCTCCCCTGGCTCTCACCTTTGTTCCAAGGGTTAAGTGCGGAGGAGAGGACAAACACGATCTGAAACAGAGGACAAGGGGATGTGACTTGTGGTCACATCCCTCCCTGCCCACCCCAAGATGTGCCTGGTGGAGCACAAGTCCTCACAATGCAGAGTCCTGGACCGTGGGTCCCTCTCCATCTTAACCTCAGCACCCTCCTGGTGCCCCTTCCCCCCAGCTTCTCTCTGCACATGGTCCTGAGGTCACCATGGGTCTCCAGAGGACGACTCAAGAGGGATCCAGTGGACCAGGGCACCACTTAAACACCCTACTCTGAGCCCCTAAGTTTCTGGCTCTTAGGTGGGATCAGCACTGGACACAGAGCTAGCGGAGACCCTGTTGCCTGGAAGAGTTGGGCACCACATGAAGGACTGGCTGGAACTCTGAGCACCAAGACACAGGTAGGGACTCACCTTCCCTTGCTTGATGACGTGGCTCACCACCTCCCGGGAACCTGTCTCCAGGCCCTTATAGGCCAACGGTTCAAAGCCCATCTTGTTGCAGTAGAAGGAGGCAGCCTGGATGGCACAGTGGAAGAGGTTCAGGTAGGCAGAAGGGGCCAGTCTGGGGTTCCCCAGAAGGGATCCCCCACCCCTTCTATCCTCCTGTCCCTCATGCAGAGAGACCCTGGGGGGGCAGGAAGCATCTGTTTCTATTTAAGAGGTTTCCTGCTGGGGTCTTCGGCTCTGATTGCGTAACAGAAACCCAAAGTGCTGGTCCCAGTCTGGTCCAGATCCTCCCCTCCAAGGAGCCAATCCCTGTCCTGGCCAGGAGGCCTCTGGCCTGCCCTCTGCCCCCTCCAGCCTCGCCCCTTCTACCTGCTTGGCATTGCCAACCCAGAAGGTCACAGAGTGGAAATGGAGGAACCGGCCTCTCTCGGGCTGTGGAAAGGGGAGACTGGTGAGTCTTTGTGAAGCGGAGCCCCCCAACGCCTCCCTTATCCAAGCCCCAACCCAGAACAGCCTGTCTTGCCTCACAGATGTTTCTCATTGTAGGAACTGAGTTCCTTAAGGGGTTCAGAATTGAGAAGCCCCCACAGGAGGCCTGACCAGATTCACAGAGGAAACGACTTCATGTTGGAAAAGCATTAATTTAAGGTAGTCTTGGAAAGAACTCCCGAGAGGTGAAAGAGATCTGAAGGAATTTAGGAAGAGGCCATTTTTGAGGAAGGCGAGATTGAGTTTGGCTCAGTCTGCGGAACCCAGGGGATGAAGTGAGTGTGGTCTCTCAGTGCTGACATAGGGTCTCCTGGTCACCCTTCTAGACCAAGGCCCTCACACTTCCCCTCCTGCTTACCTTTGGTCCCTTGTCACTGTAGCTCGTCTAAGGGAAAAGGAGAGGACAGTGAGAGGCTGTGACACTAGGTGCTCCTGAAAGTCTTGCCATAGGCCCAACCAGGGGAGGACCACCACGGCCCAGGCAGACCCTTACGTACCATGGTTGATCCTGGTCAAACTTCCTGCTGGACAAGAGGCCAGGACAGTGCTGGCCAGAGTATTTACCACCTGGTAGCTAGGACCCGCCCCTGGCCTGGCCTTCTGGGGGTGGGGAGCCGCGTGAACCCTAGGAGAGAGCGCCTAGGCCCGTGAACCTGAGTCAGCACTGCTGACCGGTCCTGGCCCACTCGCTAGCAGCACTCGGAGGAGCCAAGGCCAAGGGCTGTGGAGACGGCTCAGCAGTTAAAGGCGCTTGTTTGCAAAGCCTGATGTGCCTGGAGTTTGTTTGCAGTGGCTGGAGGCCCTGGTGTGCCCGTACTCTAAATAATTTTTTTGTTGTTGGTTTTTTGAGGTAGGGTCTCGCTCTAGTCCAGGCTGACCTGGAATTCACTATGGAGTCTCAGGGTGGCCTTGAACTCATGGTGATCCTCCTACCTCTGCCTCCCGAGTGCTGGGATTAAAAGTGTGCGCCACCACGCCCTGCTTTAAAATATTTTTTAAGAAGCCAAAGCCGGGGTTGGAGAGAGGACTCAGCAGTTAGGGCACTTGCCTGTAAATCAGAAGGACCTGAGTTCGATTCCCCAGTACCCATGTAAAACCAGATGCACAAAGTGGCGCATACATCTGGAGTTCGTTTGCAGTGGCTGGAGGCCCTGGTGTGCCCATTCTCTCTCTTTCTCTCAATCACTCAAATAAATAAAATATAAAAATTATTATTAAAACAAGTCAAAGCCAGCTTGAGTACAGGGCAACTCCAACATTCATTCTTTGATTTTTTTAAAAATTAATTTTAAGCCGGGTGTGGTGGCGCACTCAGGAGGCAGAGGTAGGAGGATTGCCATGAGACTACATAGTGAATTCCAGGTCAGCCTGGGCTAGAGTGAGACCCTACCTCGAAAAACCAAAAAAAAATTTTTTTTAATGTATTTATAAGAAGAGATAGAAGAGAGACTGACAGAAAGAGAATGGGCATTCCAGGGCCTCCAGCCACTGCAAACAAACTCCAGATGCATGTGCCACCTTGTGCATCTGGCTTTACATGGCTACTGGGGAATCGAACCAGGGTCATTAAGCTTTGCAGGTAAGTGCCTTAACTACTGAGCCATCTCTCCAGCCCAGCTATATAT
>PVHP010026085.1:0-24950 GCA_004024765.1 Zapus hudsonius
ACTGAGGCCTGGGCCAGCAGTCCTTCTACTCCATTGCCATGTGGGACAAGAGGGCGAGTTCTCTAGGGGAGCTAGTTTTAAGTCCTCCCCACGTGAGTCAGAGGGACAGCTGATTGGTTCATATCTGACCAATCAGTTTTAGCACCTAGGTTGTAGCTCTAACTAGACACCTCCCATTCAAAGGGAGGGGCTGGAAGGGTAGGAGCGGGTCTCTATACACACCTGACTGTCACACTGGGGCTAGGGAGATGGCTTGGTGGTTAAAGGCACTTGCTTGCAAAGCTTGTCGGCCTGGGTTCCATTCCCCCCAGTACCCACATAAAGCCAGATGCACAAAGTGGCACATGCTTGGAGCTCACTTGCAGTAGTCAAAGGACCTGACATACCCATATGCCTCCTTCTCTCTTTTTCTCTCGCCTCGCAAAAATAAATAATTTTTTTCAAAAGAGGGCCTCATGTAAATATCTAACCAAAAGTAATATTTTTAGGTAATTTGTGGAATATCCAGGGTATAGAAAAAAATAACATGATTAATAAATATAAGGAAAAAATGTTCTGTGCTGACTATAATTTTTGAAATCTGAAATACAATAACAAATATGGTGCCAGTGCTATTTCACCCTATACAGCTGTCAAATATTTGGAATTGTGAATAAATAGCTCCCAAGCTTGGGGAAGTGCTAATGCTACTCCTTGTGGCATGTGTTCCATGGGTTACTTCTCTGTCACTGACAAACACCACACTCAAGCTACTTATGGGAGGAAGGGCTTATTTGAGCAAACAATTCCAGGGGATCCAGAGAAGGCCTAACAACGTAGCTTCTAAGTGGCTGGACACATTGTGTCCACCACCAGGAAGCCAAGAGTGATGGGTGCTGGTACTCAGCTCACTTTCCCCTTTGTATACTGTCCAGGACCCCAGACCATGGAATGGTGCCTCCCACGTTTAGGTTGGGTTTCCTACCTCAGTGAACCTCATCTAGAAACCCCCTCACAGACATTCCTGGAGGCTTATCTCCTAAAGGATTCTAATTCCCTTCAAGTTGACAAGATTATCAAAGAAATTATGACCTCTGTTTTACACTTACACCTCAAATCAGAATTCTTCAAGCCTTTCTAGAACTAACATTGAGATTTTTCTCACCACATTTTTTCTTTGTTTATATTTTAATGATCACACAAAGGAGTGTCATTACAGAATTTTCACACATGGTTCATTTGGTTGGCCCTCCTTCTTCTCCTCCACCACCCTGCCAACATTGTTCCCTTCCACCCTCAGTAGCCCTCTACCTGCATTCATAGCACATACCATCATATGTTTTCTTAGCTTCATCAGGAGGTATAAAACAGAGCATGAAAGGAACCAGCTGGACTTTTGACTTGCCCATGTGTATTAATCCACACACTTGACACACAAGGCATGCCGCACCCCCACCCCCCGGCTGCTGCAGGAGAGTCTGGGGACTGGCGAGGCAGGGAGCTTATTAGGAGGTGGTTTCCAGGAACAAGAGTCAGGGGCTGGTGATAATGAAGTGGGCAAGATGCACATCTCTGCAAACTGTGAGATGATTTCTGCCAGCTACAACTCAGACAGACGCCTAATTTCCAGAACCTACAGAGAACTCAAAAAACTTAATAACAAAAACTCAAACTGCCCCCTCACAAAATGGGGCACTGATCTTAACAGAGAATTCACAAAGGAAGAAACACATAGAGCCTTTACTCACATGAGAAAGTGCTCAGCATCCTTAAGCATCAGGGAAATGCAAATCAAAACCACAAACAGATTCCACCTTACTCCAGTCAGAATGGCAATCATAAAGAAAACCAACAACAATAATTGCTGGCAAGGATGTGGGGGAAAAGGAACCCTCATTCACTGCTGGTGGGATTGCAAGCTTGTTCAACCACTTTGGAAAGCACTGTGGAGACTCCTAGACAGAATGGACATAGAACTACCAATGACCCAGCTATCCCTCTACTAGGCATCTACCCACAAGATGTCACACCACCGCATAGAGACATTTGTGCAATTATGTTTATAGCAGCTCAATTCATAATAGCCAAGAATTGGAATCAACTAAAATGTCCTTCCATGGAGGAATGGATAACAAAACTATGGTATATTTACATGATGGAATTCTATTCAGCTAAAAGGAAAAATGACATATCAAAATTTAGAGAAAAATGGTCTGACTTGGAGCAGATCCTACTAAGTGATCTCTCAAAAGAACAGAGAGCCAAACACCGTATATTATCCCTCATATGTGGTCCTTAACCAGGCTAATCGTAAAGTCTACGTAGACCAGTAGAACGAAGTGAAAGGTTATGAATGAGGGGTAAGGGATGGAGGGAGGGGAATGACTTAAGCATGAAGCTAAACCAAAATGGGTTCAAAAATCATAAAATCCCCACGAGCATACTGTAACCTATTGAGTAAGTAGTGGGCGTCGTCTGGCAAGAGGGGCCGTGAATAGAAGGGGAGAGAGTCTATGCCTGTGAAAATTGATCAGTCTGGTGACTCCTGGTACCAGTCACTGGCTCCTTCCCTCACTGAGATGTTGACCAAAGTTGACCCATGAGGTTCCAAAAACAAGACAGGATTCTGTCAAAGCTCCTGAATGCCCACCCAAGGCCTGAGGCAAGATCCTGTTGCTGAAGAAACCACAGAAAGCTATCTATCAGCATCAAGAGACCCTGCGAGGTCCAGAATGGTATCCAGCCCCCAGATGATAGTATAGTGCTAGAAGGCACTGCATAAGCTGCCAGGGGAAGCTGGTCAATGACAGCTGGAGTAAACAGAGACCACTGGCATGAAACACAGTCTGCTGCCATAAGTAGGCTGAACACACTTCCTACTGGAAGAGAACAGCAAACCAAGAAAGGAGCATGTGTGCAATAGAGGAGCCAAAGCCTGGGGGAGGCAATGAACAGCTTTTAATTTTGGCGAAATATTCCACTTAGTGAGGGGAGCCCTTAACTGGAACTGGGGACTTAGAGCGATATGCACTGGAACCCAGACTCTTGGGCCCCCAAGAAGAGATGCACTATGTGAGCGATTGATGGAGAGGCTAATAAAAATAGAATCTAGCTAATTCAGAACCGTGTATCTTGGTTAACCTATACTGATCTCACTCTCCGATGGAGATTCTGTTTGTATCTTTCAGAAGGCAGCAAGAGAGCTGTGGCTCATCCAACCCTACCAACGAACCGCAGGCCGATAGCTGACATCCTGGCAAGAGATGAGCCACCCAGACATACCATGGAGGATCCATATGGAACCCGGCAAAGAATGATGGGATGAACAAGTGACCCACAGTGACAGCCAATCTGTCAACACAAGATAAGCCAATGAGACAGACACTAATGGGTTTTGACACAACCTAAAACAGAAGTACAGAGATGGCTAAGTTCTCAATAATAAAGCAGCCTTAATACTCACCCACCAGGACTCAGGGAACTGAGTGAAAGAGGGGGTGGAAAGATTGTGAGAGCCTTGGTGGGAGAGAATATCCAGAGACATGACCCCTCTCAGTAACAACTTCTAGGCTGTTCATGGTCCCCTGCCCCAAGGACTGATCCAAACAGCCCACGGAGGAGGATATCCAGCCGATTGGGGATGGGGAAGATGGGTATTGGGGAACTGGGGATAACAACTCATTATTTGCCCATTAAATAATGTAACTCATTATGCACAATTAAAAAAAGATGCACATCTCTGTAAAGTATTTAGAACTGGGTAATGCTGTGGGTTAACTGGGGCTCAGTGACACCATCGACCTGTTGAGAAATACTCAGTGCATCTTGAAGCTGTTACTAACATAATGATCTGTTGAGGAATGGCCATTGTGTGGGAGTTTAGGAGAGAGACCTCACACAATGTTGCCAAGCTCTTCCTTAACCCCTCCCCAGTCAGAGCTTTGTCTTGCCTCCTACAGGATAAAAATGGATATTCTTGTTAATTCTTATTTCTTAAACATGTATGTACTTCTTTCTGGTGCTTTTTTTTTCAATTACAGACCCCAGTACCCTAACAGCAGTTAGGGTGATTTCTTCAGAGAGGGGATTGTGACAGTTCAGGCACCTCCATAGACACCCGCCCCTTGAGTGGGAGGTATCTACCTAGAACTAAAACGTAGGTGCTAAAACTGATTGGTCAGATATAGACCAATCAGCTGTCTCTCTGACTCACCTGGGGAACTTAAAATTAACTTCCCTAGGACAAAGGCTCCTTCTTCCTCCACATGGCATCTAGGATGTCTGACTCTCTAGGGACCCATAAGGTCATTCCCCCTTCTTCCACCTGAATCTTCCCTTCTCATCGTTCCCCTTCCTGCTTGTTTAGCTGAACAGCATAAATTCTGTTACAACTCTCCACGTTTTCTCCCCACGTGGTGACTGAGTTACTCCCCTATCCCATTCCCCCTTCCCTTATCTAGAATAAACTCTAATCTAGAATAAACATGTGATATGAAAAGTGCTGGTGTCCAAGTGTCCAATCCTTTGGCATTTTGAGACATGAACTCAAGGGTAAGTGCAGTGGTGAGGCCGGATGTGTACACCCACTGTGCCCAATTCCCGTTACAATTGCACCTTGAAGCTGTCCTTCAGAAACTCAGGAAATGGAGTCTTTGTGTCATAACTCCATTCATTTAGATTCTCCTCGGAGTTTGTCAACGCAGGACTCTTTCTGGCTATTCCATGACTTCAGAATATGCCCCAAGTTATAAAATGGGTGTATGTAGTAGTTCCTTCAGGTGAAATGGCCCATGGGAACTGTCTCTCATAGCTGAACCTAAAAATAGAAATAATCCAAGATCATGGTGTGTGGTTTACCAAATATTTCAGTACAAGCAAGGATCTGCTACAAAGCATAAGCCTTCCACTGGCTCTCATGTTGTGACTCTGTGGTACCAATTTCAAGTTCCCCCAGTCTGCCAAACCTTTGTCCTAAGGCTGCTGAGAAAATGTTTACAGACTCGAAGGAAAAATAGAAACATCTCTATAAAATTTTGATATCATAAGAAATATGTATTTGGTCATTATCCCTGATTCCTTTGCAATTTCCAGAGTAGCAGAGTTGAGGGAGCATCTTCTGTTATTCATAAGCCTTTTCCAACTACATCTCGGTTTATGCTAATAAACTGACTCTTTTTTGCATGTGTGTGATGTGCACATATGTGTGTATGCATGTGGGCATACATGAATTGTGAGGACACATGTATGTGGAAGCCAGAGGTTGAGGTCAGGTGCTTCCCTTTATCAATCTCCCCCTAACTTTTTGAGACACCACCACACCCAGCATTTTGCGTGGGAATTGGGGATCTCAACTCAGGTCTTCATGCTTATGTGACAAGCACTTTACCTACCCATGAAGCCATATCCTCAGCCGCTGAAGTAACTCTTGTCGGGCCCCTAGATAGTTTCAGAAGGGGAGCTGAGTGCCAGTGGAGCCATTCAAGTAAACAGAAGTCTAGATTTTCAAACCTACTTCTCCAACCTCCAAGAACAGGACAGGGATAGGAGAATGACTGACCCACCTCACCAATGCCAATGATTTAATCAACCTTGAGCATATAGTGGACCCCCACCACCACCACACACACCCAAAAACAAAGGGATTCAGAGACCTCCATGTTGGTGAGCATCCCCATATTCTAGGAGGTTGAGCCATCCCAACTTCATAGGGACAGAAGCTCTGCCTTCGAGGACCCTACTGGATCTCACTCTGTGTCTCTTCATCCAGCTGTTCATCTGCATCCTTCACATTCAACTAGTCACCATAAGCAAAGTGTGTCTCTGAATTCTGTGAGCTAATCTGGCAAATTATCAAACCTGAGCAGTAGATCATAAGAACCTTTGATTTTTAGCTAAGTCCTAGCTAACTGAAGATCTACTCCATGTGACAGGAATCTCAAGTTGGGGAGGAAACAGTCTGGTGGGACTTACCCATGAACCCATTGGGTCTGATACTAATTCCTGATAGTTAGTGTCAGAATGTACTTAACTTGTGGGAAATCCTGTTGGTGTCCCCAGGACACCAGAGAAAAGGTTGGTGTGGAAAACTCATAAATTTGATGTTAGAAGTGTTCTGGGAGATTAAACATAGTTATCTCCAACCAAGACATGAAACTTGTCTTACACTGGAAAATTCCTCTTGGTTTCCTAGGGATGCAGGATTTTGTAGTTGGGGGGGGGTGTCCCCAGGCCTGTGAACCTTTGGATTCTTGTCTATTTTAACAAAGAAATGAGAAAACAAAGAGAAGGATAAATTATAAATTATGAAGTTTATTTAGGGATAAATTATGAATTATGAATCTTATTTAGGGATAAATTATGAATTATGAAGCTTATTTAGGGGGAATTAAGATCCAGGGAGAAGGCTAACTGAAAGACTCAAGCCAGAGAAGTCTCCTCCTTGCCCAACTGGAAGGGGAAGAGAGAATTTCCATCACAGAGAAATCTCCTGGGGTAAAAGGTCTCTGAAGCATAATAACTAAAAGATCCCTTCACATAACAGACCAGAGAGGATTAAGAAATAGCGAAGGACTCAGAGACCAAAGACAGATCATACATGTAACAAAGCGAGAAAGCACACCAAAGCAAGACCCAGGCAGAAGGAAGTGCCCTCCTCCCCTCCTCCCAACCAGGCTAAGAAAGGGAGAGACAGACTTTCACAATGGGGTTCCTGCAAAAAACCACAGGTCAGGGTGCCAAAATGGGAGAAAATCCATACACGTGGCAGACCCCCCTTTTATGACCCATATATCCACCAGACTCAGGTGTGTAAGGTGTAGACCTGATTGAATAGATGGTGGACTCGGGGATAACCCCAGAGGGACTAGCCCATCTAGGTTTCAGAATTTTTGTTCTGCAGGACAGGAGAGCTGGCACCTCCTAGTTCCCCCGTCCCGGCTTCTGTTCCTGTCTAACTACGTGTAAAACGGCTCTCTAGTGCTGAGTCTGAAGGGACCAGCTGAAGTGCTACCAAAACTATAACCAAATGATCTACGTCTAGTGAAACCCCCTGTGCCTATAAAATAAGATGCTAGAAGGTGCTAGGAAAAAAGCCCCCAATGTCCATGCATGGCAAAGTCTTCCATTTCAAACGCTTTCAAGAGCAGAGGTAGCCATGTGTCTCCACTAAAAACATCTTCTCCTGCATGTTCTCTGAGTCCCTGTGTGGATCTCTTTCCCATGCTGAAAACTTAGGGACAGCCACACCCATTCAATTGCCTCCTTCCCTCCCTCTTCAGAGTACAAGCGACTTCAGGGAAAGGTACTAGGAGAAAGAAGAAGACCGAGGACAAAATTTGTCCTGCTCCTAAAGCGGAACTAGAGGTATTCGTGTGACTCCCTTTGCAAATCTAGTGTTTGAGAGCCACACAATCCAGATTTCCCCACAGTCAAGTTTTGAATCTGGAATGTCTCCGACAGGTTCATGTTTTGAACACTGGGTGTCCACCTCATGGCATTATCTTGAAGGCTGTCAAGCCTTAAGAAGTGGGACCTGGCTAATGAACATAGGTCACCAGGGGTGGACATTTGAAGTTATGTCCATTTCTGCTTCTGGCCTGATTTCTCTGCTTCCTGTAGGCTATGTTTTCAACAAACCTCAGTCTCTAGCCCTCCCCTGAACAGACTGTGCCATTCCTACCTCCCTGCCTTCTCCACCATGACAGACTGAGACCCTCTGAAATTATGGAGCAAAATAAACCTTTCCTCCTTTATGCTGTTTCCACCAAGGATTTTAGTCACAGTTGAGGAAAGTGCCCATTATACACACCTGGTTTACAGGCTGAAAGAGCCAAGACAAACAGAAAGCCTGCTTTCCACAAGATGTGCTGGCCCTCCTTGCTGCACTCGGGAGCAGATAGGCCTAAGGAAGTATGACAGTCAGGTGTGTGTAGGGACCACCTCTCCCCTTCCATCCCCTCCCCTTGAATGGGAGGTGTTTAGTTAGAGCTACAACCTAGGTGCTAAAACTGATTGGTCAAATATAAACCAATCAGCTGTCCCTGTAACTCACCTGGGATGGACTTAAAACTAGCTTCCCTAGAGGAAATAGGCCCCTCTTCCCCCACATGGCAATGGAGTAGAAGGACTACTGACCCAGGCCTCAGTGAGGTAAGGCCTGTACCCCTACCCCAGCTGATGGCTGGGGTAGGGGGGCAGGCTCCAGACTTTTCTTTCATGAACCTCTCTTTCTCATAAAGGGAGCTTTCTGTTATCTTTTCTTGGGCTGTTTATCTAACTAAGTAATATAAGCTCTGTGAACTCTCTGACACGTGTTTTCCCCACCCTGGTGGCAGGAGTACTCTGTAACTTCCCACATGATAACTGGGAAATTTCCCCATCCAACTCCCCTTTTCCTAATCTACTAAATTAGAATAAATGTGTAATTAAAATTTAATTCTGTCCCTGTGTACAATTCTTTGGCATTAGAGGACAAGAACTCAGAGTAGGAGGAGGGGGAAGGGAGGATTCCAAAACTCTCTCTCTCTCCCCATGTTGCTTGCAATTATTAATTAGCAACAACCCGTATCAGAAGGATGGAAGAGGCAGGGTGGAAAAGAAAAAGGGAGATGCTAGGGAGAAGAGTGAAAGGGAGGGAGAAGTGGATGGAGAAAAACCTCAGAGAAGGAAGAAGCCATGTAAGAGATGCCCATAGGAACACCCAGTGAGGAATAGGCCCAGCTCACCGCCATGTACCTGTGCCTTCTCACACTTCTGGGCACATTGAGGCATTAGTAGAACTGCTTTTCTCTAGGGACAAAGAAGACAAGGAGAAAATGAGAACTGTACCCACTTAAACCTGCCACCACAAGTCTCTGCTCATCAGAGGTTCCACTAGCTAAAGGGCATTTCCAGCATTGACTGAAAGTTTTCCATGCAGAAAACATGGTCATGAATGTTTGTGTCGTAGTCAGCCACAGGCCACTGGAATGAATCTCCAAACCAGGCACAATTTTGGGGGGGAAGGTATTTATTGAAACTATCAGATCCAGGGGAAGTTAAGGAAAGGCTGGCCCCCTTTCACAGATCCAAGCAGAGACAGAGACAGAAGCCCACCACCAGCACCTTAAGCAAGCAAGCACACTCCAAAACTAGCAAAACAAGAGGAATTCCAGGCTTGAGCTCAAATTGCTTTTTGCATATGTAAAGCTAGAATTCCTGATCCACCCCAGAAACACCTTAGGGCTAAACCCTAGGATCTGGCTAAGGTGACACACCTCCTCCAGCCAGAACTGGCTAGAGACAATTAACAATTTAATAAACACAATTATAATAAATTCTATTGGGGAATAATTTCAAACTACCAGTTTGGAATCAGGTGTGAATTTCCCAGTGACTTCTCTCCCTTCTGTCCTGTATTCATGTAACACCTCTTAGGAAAACCTGGACCTACCTGGACACCTCCAGGCATCCATACTCTTCTGCCCCTAACTGTAAGTAAGCCATAGAGATTTCTCTGAGAAAGAAAATTACTTAACTGCGTGTTTCTTTGTATCAGGAATTTGTCATAGCTGCTAAAACACTTGCATTCTTAGCACAGGCTTGGTGCCTTTGGGAAGTCTGGCTATAAAATGAGTTAATTTTAACTGCATCTTTCAGGGAATATCCCTATTTTTAGCAATTATCTTTTGGAGTTGCTGAAATAAAAGCTTTTGAAAATTAATGATTTTCATCAAGGTGCTGGCCTCTTTATATGCAGCACCGAGCTTCATGAGATTAAGGAAAAGTAAGGTGGATGGTATTGAGGGAATATTGGTTTCTCTAGGAAAATGCAGAGAGGGGAGTGGTATAAGAGACTGGAAAGAGTCATGGATGTAGAGTTGGGAAAATGGAGTCAAATCCTGTGAGTTCCCTTCCCCTCTCTGACTCTCAACATTGTCATTTTTAGTACAGAAATTGTCTCGAAAAACTGAGTTTCAACAAAAACTATAGAATTTCTCTCTCTCAATCAAAAGAGTGAGGGGTCTGGAGAGATGCCTCAGTCGATGAAGTGCTTGCCTTGTAAGTATGAGGACCCGAGTTCAATCCCCAGAAAACAGGTTAAAAAATAAAAAGCCAAGCATGGTGGCATGGATATAAAATTCCAGCACTAGGAAGACAAAGTTAGGAAAATCCCCAGGGCTCACTGGCCAGCCAGCTCAGGGAAATGAGAAAATGCTCCAGATAAATGAGAAACTCTGTCTGAAAAAAAAAAAAAAAAAGATGGATGAGCCAAGCAAAGTAGAGGATTCCTGAGAGAAACAACAGCCAAAGTTGTGCTCCTATCTACACACAAGCATGAATACACAAATGCACACACATGCACAAAAAAGAATATTGGCCTATGCTTTCATAAGAACATGCTTCACAGGTAGTTTTTCACATATGAGGTGAGGGATCCTAGGTTAGTCTAGAGTAAGAAAAATTAACAAATGTTTTGGATACAAAATGAACAAGAGGCAATCAATGAAGTAGGAATGGAGGTAATGTTTGTCACTTCTGGGAGGAAGCAGCTCAAAGCATTTTTTTTTCTCTTCCATCCTCTAGACTGAGGTTTCGCTGTTGGAACTTAGAGAACTGTTAGCTTCAAATACCCAAGCAAAAGGGTTGATTTTCAGTTTTGAAAGGAAGTGTCTGTTTTTGCTGGGAAGGCATGTGGTCACATCTTCTCAGGGCAGAAGTCATGATCTTAATGCTGCAAGTGCAGCTGGGCTGGACGGTGCCAGGCCTGCCCCAGTGGACACTTCCTCCAGTGAGGCTCCAAAACAGCATATAACCTATTTCTTTTGGTTCACTTTCCAGCTTCCAGCATGCATCCATCCCCTAAGATCTTCTAGGACAAGTTCTCCACTGCATAACAGATTGTTTGCCCTGGTTCCCTTCTGCTGTCTTAACTGTTCTGCTGTGTCTCAGGCAGGCAAACATTTCCATGGACTTACTCATGGGTACCCTGCCTCTTCTGTGGATTAATGGATGAAGCCAATGGGAAGCAACAGTAAGACCTCAGTGGGTGGCAGAAGGGAGGGTGAGGTTAGGTCCTGGCTGGCCCCACCTTCTTCTGGTTAGCTGGCCAGCTCTCTCCCGCTCCTTCAGGTTGAGCAACACTGGTTCTCTCCTTTCCTGCCCCCCCCCAGGCCTGAGGATATTAACGGACCTCTAGTCTTCCTCTTTCCAGGGGTTTCCCCAACTTATATTGGCTTCTTATCCAGCCCTCACCTCCATAAATAGGAAATGTCATTCATTTTCTCTTGGGACTCATGTTCACAAGGCTAACACCAATTGGATTTAAAGTTTCAATAATAAGATGGACCCAGTATACTGAAAAATTTGGGAGGACCCAGGCAGCTAACATCTGGAATACAAATACTGATTTCAAAAAGAAATGTTCTGAAGCGGTCTGAAGATAAGAAGTGGGAGGCACACAAGCATGTAAGCCTGAAAGAAGCAAAGCTTTTGTTTCAAAGGCATTTCACATCTGTCCACTTGACACTTGCTTTGATGGAGCTGACCGGCCTCAATGCCATGAATCAAGCATTTGAGAGCATATCTGGAAAGGAACTTCCTGGGGTTTCATCCTGGCTCTAACAGAGGCTTCTCAGGATGCGGTGGGAAGTCATATCAACTCCTGGGAACATTTTTTACTTCCCCTATAAGGCCCATATAATGAAAGGGAGGGATTTATCAGAGACCCCTCCCCTCACATTCCTACAGAGCTTCACATAGAATCTAAGAGCATGCTTTCTTCCAGGACTTCCAGCACCCTTCTCAGATACTGAATCACCTGTGCTAGGAGTTGACAGCACTAGATAGGAGTAGAAAAGCCAAAACACCATGACTATTTTTAGTATCATATTACATTAAAAATTTTTAATTTTTATTGATAGCTTCCATAATTATAGACAACAAACCATTATACTTCCCTCCCCATTCTCTCTCATATCTCCTCCCCTTCTTAATTAGTCTCTATTTTGTTTCAGTGTCATCATCTTTTACTCCTATTATGAAGGTCTTGTGTAGGTAGTATCAGGCACTGTGAAGTCATGAATATCAAGGCCATTTTGCATCTTGAATCTTGCGTTGTAAGGAAACCTACCCTTCCTTTGGCTCTTACAATCTTTCTGCCACCTCTTCTGCAATAGACCCTGAGTCTCAAGAGGTGTGATAGAGATCACAGTGCTGAACACCCCACTGTCATTTCTCAGCACTGTGATGTCTTTTGAGTTATCCCAGTGGTCACTTCCATCTGAAAAAGAGAAGCTTCTCTAGCCAAAAGTGAGAGTAGCATTACTATAGGGGTAGGAAAATTTTAAATAAGTGCTTATAAGGCAG
The DNA here is from genome assembly GCA_004024765.1 of Zapus hudsonius. Taxonomy (NCBI): domain Eukaryota; kingdom Metazoa; phylum Chordata; class Mammalia; order Rodentia; family Dipodidae; genus Zapus; species Zapus hudsonius. The sequence goes on from PVHP010026085.1 coordinate 12,325, forward strand.
TTTGGTGGGCATAATATATGCATTAAGCCAGACAACAGCAGAAATTAATCCCCTTAGACTCATGACCTCCCCACCATAAGTGTTTGACTAGGTCTTCAGTACCAGGCATGTATTCCCTTCCATGGAATGGGCCTCAAGTCCAGCAGTTAATTTTCCCCCATAACATATGTGCCACTATTGCACCTGTTGGCACATTTAGCCTGGCTGGGCAGTCTTAAGGCTTGCAAGGTCCACTGCTGTTCACCACCATTGATGACTTCTCTCTCCCATAGGGCTGCATGCAGCCAGAGCTTTTTCCAGATTTCTGTCAGCTGGTTAGCAGGGAGGAGCCAAAACACTCCTATGTCAATGCCAAAACACCATGATGTTTTTAGCAGCATGTCATATTCCAATTTCTGATTGAGGGGACAGGGGAGAAGGTTCAGTGGTTAAAGATGTTTGCTTCAAAGCCTGCTGGCCTGGTTTTGATTCCCCAGTGCCCAATGTGACACAAGTGTCTGAAGTTCATTTGTAGTGACAAGAGGCCCTGGTGTACCCATACTCTCTCTCTCTCTCTCTCTCTCTCTCTCTCTCTCTCTCTCACACACACACACACACACACACACACACACACACACACACACATACACACACAGAGATAAATATGTAAGTAAATGATAAGGTTACTAGGGGTGCAATGGCCTAAGTGGGGCCAGGGGAGGGATTAAGTAAAGGAAGGGTGGGAGGAATATTACCAAAATTTAAGAGGTTTAGAATAAGCCATATGGAAATCTGCTTCTTTAGATAATGGCACAGCCAGGATCCATAGATTGTTACTAGAAAAATTTCGATGCAAGGGATGGGATACATTCCAGTGAGTTTGGCCAGGGAGGTTCCTGAGCCTCCAAAAACATAACAGACCATTGCCAAGACTCTTTGGTTGCCCAACAGAATGAAACGGTAAGACCCTTATATTAGTCAGGGTTCTCTAGAGGAATAGAATTGGTAGAAGAGATTGCAAAGCCCACCCAAGATTACTTTGGATGAGATCAAGTTGACAATAAACTTAACCACCATAAATCCACCCCTTGTCAACTTGACATCAGACCATATCTCCTTAAATTATACTTAATTTCCAAATGAAGACAGTAACAAGATCATAACTCCACCTAACATGATATAACTATCCCACATACAACCAGAAATGCATAATCTCCCCCAACATAAGGCAAGGTCCCTTGAGGAATTCTTAGTCTCTAATAAGTTAAATATAAATTCAATGATTAACTAATGATATAATCTCAATTAATATTAATTACATAATAGAAGAAAAACAAGGGTATTGGTGTACATATGTGCAAACACTCTTAGCAAAGTAAGACAAAAATACTCATGGCAATTACAACCCTCATCTTTGTCACATGGCCTTTGCTGGTATTTGTGACTACCTTCTTCTACTACCCATTCTGCATTTCCTCCACCTTCAGCAAGCACCTCAGCAGGTCTTGGTTCTTTACCTGGAGGGGTGACCCATACTTTCATTCCTGACAGATCTGGGATATTTATTATAATACCTTGATTGAGGTGTTATAGTTTCCCATTGACTTTGATAACAGGGCATGGTAACACCAAAAGGCACCCTATACAGTCTCCTGCACTCCAGACATACTCTTCCTTACCTCCATCATGGAGGAGCAGTCTAATTTCTCCCTGGTAATCTCCTGCTAACACTGTAACTCCTTTCTTGGCCTGTTGACTGGAGGGCATCAAGAGCCCAAAGTGGCCAGGGGGAAGTCTTAGCTTCCAGTTCAATGGAATGCTTTTTTGCCTCCTGGAAAAAGCACTCTCTCCTCTGGAACCAAGATTTCTAGACCAGCAGAACAGATGGCTGCTGGAACAGGAAGCAAAAATTTGGCTAATGGATCACTTGGGGTGGTAAGTGGTATCATTCCCATTTCCACCCCTTGATTCCTGGACCCGTGGATCCAGGCTATAGAGAAACAGTACCATATATAGGTCACTGGTTCAGAGAATACACAGCCTGCTGGAGAACCCTGCCCCAGTCCTCCAGGGTAGTGCCACCTAGTTGGCACCATAACTGCTTCTTTAAAAGGCCATTCCACCATTCTATCAAGCCAGCTGCCTCAGGGTGGTGGGGCACGTGGAAGGACCAGTGAATTCCATGATCATGAGCCCACTGCTGCACTTCCTTGACTGTGAAGTGAGTTCCTCTTTCTGAATCAATGCTGTGTGGAATACCATGGTGGGGATATGGCACTCTGTGAGCCCATGGATGGTAGTCTTTGCTGAAGCACTCTGGGAAGAAAAAGCAAAACCATACCCAGAATAAGTATCTATTCCAGTAAGGACAAAACACTGCCTTTCCATGATGAAAATGCCGATGTAGTCAACCTGCCACCAAGTCACTGGCTGGTCTCCTTGAGGAATGTTACCATACTGGGGGCTCAGTGTTGGTCTCTGCTGTTTGCCCCTTCCAAGTCCCAGACCACCCAGCCAAACCACTGGCCACAGCCCATGAATCAGCCATGTAATTGGCCATTTTTCCTTCCAAGAAAAATGCACAACCATGTGCACTGACCAAAGTTCTACCTATTGTGAAGACTTCCCTTCACCACAGTCCTTTAGAGTTGTCCCAGAAACAGGCTGTAATGTTGCAGCTGTCCATTTCTGGGAGGTGCCTGCATAACATGCTCAGCCATCTGTAAACCATGCCTTAGTTCTCTCCTCCTCAGTCAGCACACCTCATTATGCCACAGTGCATATATGGTAACAGGAGTAGCAACCATAGGCATTTGGACAACTTCCTCATGCAACTTACTTGTGCCCTAACTTCTGATAGCCTGTGAGTCTGGGACTTGAATTTGTGTTGCAAGTTCTCCAATTGCACAATGAGAGCTTGAGTTTGATTTTCTGTAGTTAGAACCCTATTGCTTTTAGAGATTAGACTGTCCTCCAGGGCAATCTTAGAAACCTGCAAATCATGTATTTGGATATTAAGTTGGGAAATTTCCTTTCTGAGTTTATGCTTGTCCCTTAATATTTTATCCAGAGATGCTAGAAGCAACCAACCAGCATCATTATTCATCTTACATTTCTACAAATATTCAAAATTTTAAAACACTGAGTCACTAAATATCTTGCTTTTCATAAGAGATGACTCAGGATCACCAAAAACATCTATATAATAGGGCTCTTTTAATAATTCACACCATGGATTATCAGTGTTCTCCTTATTACCAGTAGAGCCTTTAGTAGCACTGAAGTTGAAGAGCCGACCCCAGGTAGCCCCAAGCCCACTAGAGAAAGCCATTCTTACAATTCTGTTTCTCTAAAACCACTTCTGGTACCAACTTATATATTAGTCAGTGTTCTCTAGAGGAACAGAGTTGATAGACTGAATTGTAGTAAAAAGAGGATTTATTGGAGTAGTTTACAGCAGTCCCAAAATAGCAGTCTTCAAGCCCTTTTAAAATATTTTTATATATTTGCCTAGAGAGAGATTAAGATTGGGTATACCAGGGCCTCATGTCTCTACAAAGGAACTCCAAACACATGAACCACTTTGTTCATGTGACTTTCTGTAGGTACTAGAGACTCGAACCTGGGCCACAGTTGTTGCAAGCAAATGCTTTTAACCACTGAGCCATCTCCCCAGCCCCATTATTTCATTTTCTTTAAAGCTGAGTAGAATTTCATTGTGTATATGTACCATATCTTCATTATTCTTCAGTTTATGGACATCTAGGCTGATTCCATTTCCTAGCTATTATAAATAGAATAGCAGCAAACATGGCTGAGCAAGTATCTCTGTAGAGTTTTTAGGGTATATGACTATAAGTTGTATTTGTTCACCCTACACTGGTATCTGTTTTTAATGATTAAGTGGGTTTCTTGAAGACAGCAAATGGGTGGATTCTGTTTTCTGATCCAGCCTGTTAACCAATGTCTTTTGATTGGAGAGTTGAGTCCATTAATATCTAGAGTTATAATTAAGAGGTGTGAGCTAGGAATATGACTCAGTGTCTGATGGTCAATCTGCCACTGACCCAGGTTCAAGTCTCCAGACACCCATGTAAAGCCAGATGGGCATTCATTTGCAATGGTAAGAGACCCTGGTGTACCCATACACACACACACACACACACACACACACACACACACACACACACACAAATATAAATAAATAAAATATAGTTAAGAGGTTGTGAGTTAATCCCTGTCAAGTTGAAGACTGTGGAGTTTGGTGTTTGACCGTTTATCAATTGATTTCACAACTGTTCTGGTTTTTATTGTTATTGTTTTCCCTCCTGTAGCCTTCTGAATGTTTGTTCTTCTCCTCATGTAAAGTATTCCATCCAGAATTCTCTGTGTGGCTGGCTTGGTGCTCATATTCAAATAGCCAGCTTTTATTATGGAAAGCCCTTTTTTCTCCTTCTATTATAAGAGATAATTTTGCTGAGGATAGTAGTGTGGGTTGGCATCTGTGGTTTTTCAATGTTTGAAATACTTCATTTTTAAGGCCTTCTGGCTTTTCAGAGTTTCCACTGAAAAATCAGATATAGCCAGACATGATGGGACATGCCTTTACTCCCAGCGCTAAGAGAATTATCGTCAGCTCAAGGCCAGCCTGGAGGCACATGTGTGAGATGGTTAAGTTTTGTTGTCAACTTGACCTGTTTAGAAATCCACAGTAGTCTTGAGTGGGTCTCTAAGATTGCTTCCAGGAAGGATTAACTGAAGGAGGAAGTCCTTCTCAAAGAGTGAGCAACCCTTCCCCCAGAGAGGGCATCCCTCCCAGAAGAGGGTGGGATATAAGGAAACTTGAGGAGAAGTAAATCTCTCCCCCGCACACATCACCTGGATGCTGGCACAGATCCTGCTGGTGAGCTTAGTGTCTTGCACATGCAGCCATCCTGATAGCTATCCTTTTTCAGCATAGGAACCAAGTTTCCTCAGCATCCCAGCCTGAAATGGGACCAGCAGCTCCCCAGGAAGCCCTCGGACCCTCAGGGCTGGATTGGGACTGGACTGAGCAGCTACCAGTTCCTTGACTCTCGGGCTTGAAGACTGCTATTTTGGGACTGCTGTAAACTACTCCAGTAAATCCTCTTTTTACTACAATTCAATCTATCAACTCTGTTCCTCTAGAGAACACTGACTAATATAACATGTGACTGTCTTGGGCCCAGAGAGAGCATACACATGGGCCCTGAGGGGCCTAGGCTGCCTAGATGTAAATGGGCCATCTACATGAAGGTCTGGGCTGGGCACTGGGGTGGTAGGTATTTTTTGAACTATTACTTCTATAGGTCTCTGAGGTTTATTTGTCAGTTTGTCTGCGCTGTGTACAGATTTGGTGATTTCACTGAATCTTTCTTCTCTCCATCCATCCTTCTCTCAGCCCCTTTTTTTGTATTACTCAGAGCTTGCTTAAATCTGCTCCTTGAAGGGAATTTTTCTACTACCTATGTACAGGTGAGAGCATGCCATTTGTGCCAAGTGAAGGTAGGAATGCTGACCTTCCCACCTCTATCCTGTTGAGATCTCTGTAGATGTTTCCTTGTTACAGTTGAATTTTTCCTTCTTCTTGTGGTGAGTGTGACTTTTTCATCACCAAGCACTGGTAAAGGCCACAGCTCCTTCTGACACTACACTGCAATGTTTTGAATGTGTCCCCTCCAAAATTCATGGATTGCCAATAAGTCAAAACACGGAGCTTTTAACACATGGTCAGGCCACGAAGGGTCCTCTCTCATCAGTGTGCACAAGTCCCTTTAAAAAAGAGGCATCACACAGCATTTCATACCTTGATCTTCTACCACAGAGGAACTGTGTATCTCTCAGCAGACAATGGAACCTGTCAGTACTTTGTCCTTAGATGTCTCAGCCTCTAGAACTAGATGAGTAAACAACCTTGTCTTGGGTATTTTGTCATAGAAACCCAAATGACCATTACTGCCAGATAGCAGAAGAGTCTAAGCTCCTCCCGTGGTCTCCGCTGATACCTCAGGACAGAGAGGGGAAATTTACATCCTGCTGGTGTAGGTGGAGCCCCAGATTTCTGGTCAGTCTTCTATGGCACCATCCACTGGGACCTGGGCATCTTGCTAGTGTTTTATCAAGCGGAAGTCCAGCTCATCACTCAGCCTCTGTTGGTGCAGCTGGGGAGCAGACAGGCCACAGTGTTTGGGAGGCTTGGACTCTAGTGAAGTGGTTTTTGTCAAGTTTCTTCTCTTGCTAGGTTGCACTTTCCCTGGGTCCTCGACAGAATAGTATTTAGTGGTGCTTTTTACTTTCTTCTCTCATTGACATTTCTACATGTGGACTTCTTCAGATCCAAGCCCAGGATGTATTACGTGAATAGGAACCGAGTGAGTGTGTTGTCCCTTGATCCCTAACCAGTCTGCTGTCTCTCTGCCCTTCAGTCTCTTCAGGTTTGCTTTACTCATTGTGCTTAGCACTGTCAGCCATAACTAAAAAAAAAGTTGGAAAGAAAAAAAGTCCCTCTCACCCTTGCCTCTTGTACACCTGCCTTTTCCACAAAAGTTATCACTCTAAACAGTTTGGAGTCTATCCTTTATCCTTCTGTTTGCTTTGTTTTCTGACAAGTTATTACTAGGTAGCCCTGACCTGCCTGGAACACATGATTCTCCTGACTCAGCCTCACAAGGGCTAAGATTACAAGCCAGTACTACTACACCTGGCTTCCTTCTCTCCATACTCATTTAAACATGGAGGGGGTTGCCATTGATTTTATTTTAAAAAATTCTATATGCATTCCTATGCAGCTCACCTGGCTCTTTAATAACACAGAATGGGCATCCCTTTGAGCTAACTAGATCACAGACCTAACTCATTCTTTTTAACTACTTAATAGTCCATAAGATGAAGGACCATGCTTATTTGTTTTGTATTATCTCAACAAATAATTTTATCTGTATAGAATAGATTGCCTGAAGTAGGAGAGCTCAAAACAAAGACAATATGTATTTTAAATTGAATAACTATGACATGATTATGACAATTCACTTTTCCACAATGATGTATGAAAATACACATTTCTCTCAGTGTTAGGAACTTTCCCTCGCTTTCAATTTTTGCTAATCTTTGGAGGCTGAAAAACTGTCTCACTGTAAATTATCATCTATTTATTGACCACTTAAACCATCTCTATTCAGACCTTTTTCATGTTTCTGCTGGGTGTTAGAATATTGCTCATCCATTTGCTCACTGTACAGTTTCATCTGTCAAATGCATTTTGAATATGCTTTCCCTGTCTAATGCCAACCTATCGCCAGAGCATTTTGAAAACATTTTTCTTATCACACTTGCCGCGTTGTGTTGTCCTTTGTTAACAATTTCTGTCTCTGCTAATAGTTACATTCCATAAGGTAAGGATCACCTGCCCATGTCTGAGGCCCCCAGCCCTAAACAATAATGTTTGCATAGTAAGTGTTCAAAGGGCTTTTGAATTAGCTGTAGATTTTGTATCACAAGAGAAAGATCTTGCCCTTGCTTTGTGCCACCGTGGGTAATGCATTGATGACAGATGCTTCATCAAGTGTCAGTGTGACCTGGACAACTACAACTGAAGCAAAGTGCACAGAGAAATTGAAAGCGTCCTTGTCCCCATGGCCGAGCTGTGGTCACAGAAGGACAAGGAAATTGCACCATCAGCCTGGCCTTAGCTAAGAGGCTCAGCTCACACTAAACAAGCCTGGGATGTTCAGGAGTATGCTGGCTTGTTTGTTTTCCTGGTATGAGGGCTATTTTCATGTTATGTGTCATTTATGGAGCAGCCAAATGTTACAGTTGGCTCAAGGCTTTTATGGCAGCTAGAAGACTGAGCTAAACGGGGAAGTCACTTCTCATTCTTATGAACTGCCCCTATCCAGAAAATTGAGGAGACTTAAGGTCAGTGAATAACACCAGGAGGAAGAATGATAGAGAATTGAGAAGTGAATGAAGGAGGGGTAAGTGGAGGACAAGAAGTGAAAGGAGCTACAAATACCTCCTTTCAAAAAATACCAATTTTAATCTTGTCTATCATGTTTACTTACCTCCATGTTTAAACTGACTGGTCACCTTAACAGCATATGAACTCAAACTGAGTGAATACATGTGTGTACTCACGCATGCACACACACACACACATCTGTGCAACACTGCCACATGTAACCTCCAAATCTCATTTCACACCTGGCTGCTTCCACACCTGGACTGCTCTGGACATGATGGGCTAAGCTGAGGTGCTCTGTTAGGCCAGCGTCTTAGAAGGAACATTTGTTGTAAGAAGGTTGATTTGTCTGGAGATTGTCTTAGGTAGCCATGAAAAAGCCCAGCTTTGCCCGGGTTCCACTTGAATGGCTGATCCCTGCGTCTGTGATCCTGCCCATGTCCAAAGGACCCAGCTGTCTGCATCCCCACCAGTCCCAGAGTGGTGGTGCCTGAACACACAGGTATACTCCCTTGTTGAATTAACTGTTCTAAAGGCAGGGTTTCCTGGACCTCATCAGCAGACCCTGCAATAACCATATCCTTTGAGGATGGTGCAGGAAGAGGGTACAGACACTGAGAAGAGTCACTGCTCAGCACGAATGTGGCTAATATCTAGTGGGAAGGCAAAATGAAGGAGATACCACTCAGAATAATTAAAATGTGAATAAATTGTTTCCAAAAAACAAAAGATAAGGAGCTGGGAAGACGGCCCAACAGTTAAAGAGATTTGTCTGCAAATCCTGTCAGCCAAGTTCAATTCCAAAGCCATCCACATAAGCTGGACACAAAAACTGGTATAAGCGTCTGCCATTTCTTTGCAGCATCAAGATTCCCTGGTATGCCCATACACATGCATGTGTACAAATAAATACTTTTAGAAAATCAAAAGGCACACCAGGGCTTCTAGTCACTGCAAACAAACACCAAACACTTGTGCCATTTTTTATGACAGGCTTCTGTGCACATACACACATGTAACTAAAAAACAATTTAAATCAAAAGACAAAAAAGGAAAGTCATGTAAGTTGAAGTACATGCCATCCTCCTAAATTAGGAAAAGTCATTTTTTAATTCCTGACATGAACCTGTTGTACAAGGTTAGAATTGAGTTATAATAACCTTGGAATTTAGTAATTTTACTTCATGTGTGTGTGGTCACATATATATATATAAGAAGGATATGCTAAGAACAGACAATAAATCTTGAGAATGATGGTAAAAAACACATCACCCCTGAGCCCAATCGCAACACCTGTAGGCTGCCTCCCCAAAGCCAGGAGAGCATAGGCCCCTGTCTAAGATTCAAGTCAACCATCTGGAGTAGTCCAAGCCCAGGTGCAGTGAATCTGTGGTCTAGAAGTATGCCTGCTACTGAAGCACTCCTGGCCCCAGCCTACCCTGTCCCCCCCCCCCAGTGGAACTGTTATTGCTACAATCTGGGGAAAATAAGGAGTCTATCTCCAGATGGGCACACCCCAAAACCAAGGCAAGGTGTCACCAGCCAGCATGCCTAGTACCATAGTTGAAGCCTCCAATGAGAACTATCTAAAGGAAACTCCAAACAAGTACTCCAAAACACATTTGTAATAAATATATGCAACAGTCTTAGTGAGAACCCCTGAATGAATTCCAAGAGAACACAATCAACTAAATCAAGGAATGATAAAGGAACTCCTTGAAGAGACAGGGATGCTGAAGGAAAGCCTAACTGAAATAAAACATGAAATAACTCAATTAAAAAGCTCCTGGGAAAGCCATATAAATAGAATAATTCATGTGGAGGACAGATTCTCACGACTTGTAGACAAGGCAGAGGAAATAAATCAGGAGGTCAAAATCAATGAAAAGTTTTTAAAAACTGAGAAAAACATGAGCCTTAAACATGACACCTTAAAAAAGACCAATATTTTGGCTGGAGAAATAGCCCAGGGGCTAAAACACTTGCCTGCAAAGCCTGACTATCTGGTTTTGATTCCTGAGTACGCATGTAAAGCGAGATGCACAAAGTGATACATACATCTGGAGTTCATTTGCAGCAGCTGGAGGCCCTGGCACACCCATTCTCTCTGTCTCTCTTCTCTCTATGCCTCTCTCTCTGCTTGCAAATAAATAAATAATAAAAATAAAATTTAAAACACCAAATATTCAAATCATGGGTATATAAGAAGAACAAGAAGTTCAGATCGATGCCATAGAAAATATAAATAAAATTACAGATGAAAGTTTTCCAAATCTTATGAAAGAGAAGGCCATTCAGATACAGGATGCATGCAAAATGCTAAATAGAAATAGAAAAGGAATTCCTCAAAACACTAAACACAGGAAATAATGAAAAATATGAAAAACTACAAGGTAAAAATACTTTGTCACTTATAAAAAGGCAAGGTCATCATTATAACATCTAATTCTTAATGGAAACTCTAAAAATATTTCAAATATTGATGGATCACAGCTGCTAACCCAAACTACCATACCCAGCAAAATTAACTCTCTTAATAGAAGGAGAAAGAAAAGCTTTCCATGATAAAAGCCAGCTATCTGGATATTTGAGCACAAAATCAGCCCAACATAAAATACTCCATAAAATACTTCACACTGAAGAGAATAATAAACATACTCAAGAGGCTACAGGAGGAAAAAATAAGCATTAAAACTAGAATAGTTGTAAAGCAAATGAAGATCACAAAAAAATCCACAAAATCATCAACATGACAGGGATTAACTCAGACTTTTCAATAATAACTCTGAACAATTCAATGGACTCAACTCCCCAACCAAAAGACACAGGTTAACAGGCTGGAAAAGAAAACAGGATCCATCCATTTTCTGTCTTCAAGAAACCTACCTTACTGTCGAAGATAAACATGTCCATCCTTAGAGTGAAAGACTGGAAAAAAGATATGCCAAACAAATAGAAATAAAAAACAAGTGAGTGTGGCAATCCTAATAGCTGACAAAATGGACTTTAAATGCAATCAAAAAAGATAAATAAGGACACTTTATACTAAACAGGGGATCAATTCAACAAAAGAATATTAAAATCCTAAACATGTACACACCATACAACGGTGTAGAGAATTTTATAAGGCAAAATTTACTAGACATAAAAGTCAGACATAAATCCCACAATGATAACAGTGAATGACTTTAATACTCCATTATCATCAATAGACAGATCATCTAAACAGAAAATAAATGGATAAAAAAATGTAACTTAATGGTGCCGTAGATCAAATGGACTTAATAGGCATCTACAGAGCATTCCATCAAGATACAGAATACACACCCTTTTCAGAAGCTCATGAAACATTCTCTAAATCCAATCATATATTAGAACACAAAGCAAGTCTCCATAAGTTTGGAAAACTGAAATAATTCCTTGTATTATATCTCAGCACAACACAATAAAGCTAGAAATCAACAAGAGAAATAACAGAAAATACATAAATTCCTGGAGATTGAAAAGCACACTATTGAAAAATGGGTTGTGGAAATCAAACAATTCCTAGAACTAAATGAAAGTGAAAAACACAGCATACCAAAACCTATGGACCCAAAAAAGGCAATCCTAAGAGGAACATTTGTAGTTTCAAAGGCCTACACACACACACACACACACACACACACACACACACACACACACACAAGACCTCAAATAATTAATTTAACCATCCACCTGAAGGTTTTGGAAAAACAAGAACAACCTAAGCCAAAAAATACCAGACAGAAAGAAATAATCAAGGTGAGGACAGAAATCCATGAATTAGAAACGAAGATACCAACTTTAAAAATTGATGAAACGAAGATCTGGTTATGCAAAAAATAAACAAGGTTGGCAAACTCCTAGCCAAAGTAACCAAAAGATAGAGAGACAAGACACTATCAACAATAACAGAGATGAAAAAGAAGGTATTATTATAATAGTTATCCATGAAATTGAAAGACTAGTATGAACATATTTCAAAAACCTGTATTTGACCAAACTGGAGAATCTGGAAGAAATGGATTCATTTTTGACATACATTATCTTCCAAAGTAAAAAAAAAGAGATAAATAATTTAAGTAGAGGAAAAAGTTGAAAAAAAAGATTGAAGCTGCAATTAAAAATCTACCAACAAGAAAGAGTCCAGGCTCAGACGAACACACTCCTGAATTCTACCAGACCTTTAAAGAAGAACCTAAACATCTGCTCTCAAGTCATTTCACAAGCTTGAAAAATGGGGGGGGGGGGAGGCGTCCCTTGCTCCTATGAAGCCAGCATTACACTAACCCCAAAACCAGACAGAGACATAATAATAATAAAAAAAAAGAAAATTTCAGACCAATGTCCTTGATGAGCTTGCCAATAAAATTCTCAATAAAATTCTTACAAATTGCTGGGCATGGTGGAACATGCCTTTAGTCCCAGCACTTGGGAGAGGTAGGAGGACCGCTGTGACTACAGCCTGAATTCTAGGTCAGGCTGGGCTAGAGCAAGACCCTACCTCAAAAACAAACAAAAAATTCTATTGTTGAGGTGCTGATGAGATGGCTTCAGTGGGTAACTGCCTGCCTTGCAGGTATGAGGTCCTGAGTTCAAATCTCCAGCACCCACATGAAGGCTAGACATGGTGGTGACCATCTATAAT